>VDFB02276201.1:0-51388 GCA_007258455.2 Sequoia sempervirens | reverse complement strand
TAGCTAGAGGAGAAGGTCTAGTGAACTTTGATGAATTTAAATGTTGGTCAAATGTACCCTCATCGTTAGCAGTTTTTGATCTTGTGTGTGTTGGTTACCCATCATTGCCACTCTAAACCCAGACTTATTTGTACAAACTAATTTGGAAAATTCTCATGAGAAAACTTGAAAAAATTGGTGGCTCAAAGAGATGTTGGAAGTGGAACTAACTCTAAATGGAGCTAAAGGTAAATGTCAAAATCAGAATCACCTTTTCTGTGCTTGGACAAATTCCTGGCATCCGATGTGCTGATTGTTTGGATCAGACATCCAACATTAGATCATTTGGCAGTTTGCCTCAATGCCAACATGTCTAGATCTGATTCTCTGACCTTGACTTTCAGCCTCGTAAATTTGGGCTCTAGCTTTTGGTCATTCAACTTGACCCCAGCGTTTGACTTCCTGCAGCTAAAGACATAATATTTCCACAGTCCATAACAATTAATTACAGAGCTTCTGGTGGAAAATTGTGTGTATTTGTATCAATGTTTTGGATCACACTCCGTGATCCATCATTAGGTGAGAAGAGAATAAGATTTGGATTGCAGATTCAAGTTAAAATGACCAGGGGTGGAAGAAAAGTAACACGAGGGTCAAGAGGCACAAGAAACAAAAAAATAAAATAAAATAAAATATTAAGAAATAATTTCCAAGTGAAACATAAATGAGAGGATGCCAGAAGTTGCTAAATTTAGAATACTAAGATAATATAAACCAAACATTATTAATATTGCTCAAAAGATTTGAGAGTTGAGAATTTTAATTTTAGTTGATGTAATTGTTAGTTTAAGGAAATAAATAAGCTATTTTCATATGGGTAATATAGACCTAAGTGAGTGGAAGATTTTAATCTCCAGTACTAGGTGTCTGTTAATTTCATTCAGAAACTGACCCCCTAAATCATGCATAATCTGTTGAGGGTTCCTGAACTGGGCTGTGATCTGCCATAAATAATCTGTGTTGTGCATCTTGGTGTATTATCAGGCAGAGCTCTGGCATCAAGCCACTTCTTTAGATATTTAGTAGCAATATAAACATACTTTATTTTTGAAGGATTTGGCCCACCTTTTTGAAGGGTCTAGTAACATGCAATCCCCAACTTTTCAAACAATCTTTGTTGCTAGGATGGCCAAAGGGGTATAGAGTTCCTTTTCACCACCTCACCTGTTTTAAAAGCTATCACATGACTACACCCACTCCTGAGTATGCCCAAACAAAACAGGCCACAACAAACCGTCAACAACACCTTCCATGCAGTGGCATTGAGTCTCATGTGTCCTCTGCCTGGGGCTTGGTGAGCTTCTTGAAGGATGTTGCACGTGCCTTCTTTCAGATTTCTTGTCCACAATATATGGTTTGGCCTGATCTTATATATCAACATATTAATCATATGAAATGTTCTAGCTTTGAGCATTATGTTATGCTTGTCTGCTGGTTGCATGTACTTTGGAAAGGATGTGGTCTGTAAGAGGTTCCCAATATTTTCATTCCATGATGGTACTATGGCCATGTGAAACAAATGAACTTTCTTCATCCTTATCCTTGTATTTTCAAGGAGTATCCAAAATTTTGAATATGTCTGCAAGTCCAACGTTTCTGAATTCTTGATCCATTGTATGCTAGGTATTTTTAGATACAGTAGGGCCTGATGGTGGAGGCATGTGTACTCCACAGAGTTCACATGATTCAAGCCAGAGGGGGTAGAGCTGTACATCTTATTGAAAATATATAAGGTAAAGAGAAAAAAGATTCTCTTTTGGGTGCATAAAGGGGGTTTCATACACCCAAATGATTATCCACTTGGCAGTGACCTTAAAAACTACTTTTTCCTTAACCTTTTTAATCTGCTTTAAAAAATGTGTGTATGTTCATCTCAAGCAGTTTTCATCTTTGCTTTACCTTTTAATTCTTTTTCATGCCAAATATGGCAATTTCAGTATTTCGTTTAATTGACTAGATGTATTAAATTGTTTAAACTTTACTTTGAAAATGCTAATGATGTGACTGTGGAGGAGATGCAGAGAACATTACACTTGTTCTAATACACCATAACAGAGGTGGTAATTCTCATATAGTTGTACATCAATTGCCTGTTGTATTTTAGTGTCTCACAATATTACATGGTTTTACAATGCACAATTTCATGCTTGTTGGGTATTTAACAATACATCACTTGCAGATTGGGCAAGGAACATATAGCAATGTTTACAAAGCTCGAGATATTGATACTGGGAAAATTGTTGCTCTAAAGAAAGTTCGCTTTGACAATCTGGAGCCTGAAAGTGTAAAGTTTATGGCAAGGGAGATTTTGGTGCTGCGACGCCTAGATCATCCAAATGTAGTGAAATTGGAGGGATTGGTGACCTCGAGAATGTCTTGTAGTTTGTACCTTGTATTTGAATACATGGAGCACGATCTTGCAGGTCTTGCAGCCTCACAAGGAATTGTTTTTACTGAACCTCAGGTTTGTCCCTGACTTGCTTTTCTATTTGATTTTCACCTTTTTACTGAATTGTTTTGGCCTTTTTAAAAATGACCAGGAATTAAATGGTATTTCTTTAAAATTTTCTATTGCTAAAGATTGCAGGGTATATATCAAAAGCTTTTTTAAGATGTTTTAAGATTTTAAGCCCCAATTGGAGATTAGGCAGACACAGTATCAATGCCTGATCAGCTAATTGGAGATTAGGCAGACACAGTATCAATGCCTGATCAGCTGTGTTGTATAGTTTGAGAATTCTGAATTCCACGTATGGTGGAGAATTTTTGGGGGATATTAAACTTGCATTTGATGTGTGTTAAATCAACTCCAATGCTGTTCCCAAGCAGTCACCTGTTTTTCTTGGCCTGTGGAGTATGCTATTTAGTAAATAATAATTTTATATCCCCAGTTATACCAGGGAATCAGTCATATTGTTGTTGCTTCTTCCTTGTGATGGTTCTGTTATCAGCTAGAGATAATTTGGATCTTTGCCTTTGTGGCAAAATTTTCCATCCTCTGTATTTGTACTAGATATTTATAGAAAAGCTTCATGGATTCTTTTATTGTATTTGACATGATTGTAGCATGTGCAGTCATAGACTCTGCATATATTTGAGTAAACAATGAAAATCTGGGAAAAGGTGATAAAGTGGTTGCCTGAGACACCTAACTGTGCATCTAATGAATCTTTGGCAGTTTTTTGTACATTCATGTGGGTCTGCCTTCGCTCTATATAAGCCATTTTAGTCAAAGTGTACTGTGAAATGGTTGCTGTTATATTGGTCCTGATCTCTATGACGTTGACCATATTCTTCTGTTTTAAACAGTGAGCAAAAGGTCACATCCTTTTCTGTATACATTCACTGGCTGTGTGATTGTTATGTCTGTATTTCTACAGAAATGCTACCAGCTTTGCAGGATTGGTGCATGTGCATTCTTTGGTCACTGGTTTTATTATTTATAGTATAATAATCCAAGTGTCACTGGATCTGTAATGGTTAGCATAGTGTTGTTTGATTAAACTAATATATTGTTTTCTGAGATTAGTTTGTATACAGTGTTACAATGTATGAGTGTTTTCTGGATCCTGTATAGGCAAATTAGAATCCAGAAAACTTGTAAGTTTTTAATATAAAATTGATGTTTTTATGCAAAATGTTAAGCCAAGGAGCTTTACTATCCATGTTTCATAAGGCAGAACACTTATTAAAGGTTTTGCAATTGGGATAGCAAGATAAGTGGTCCTGATTGTGGGGAAACTCCATGGTTAATGTGGTTGTGCCAGAGTAGCACTGGGATTGGTACAATTGCCCTCTTCCATGGTTATATCTTTAGCATTTGCTGAGTACAGATTAAACAATCTGATACATCTGATCAATTAAACCCTTTGGAATCATATGGGCAGAGTTGTTATTCTTATGGTTCTAAACCTTCTTTGTTATGACAATATAATATTGACCTGAACACAAGAAAAGCCTAGCTTTTTTTTAACTGGACCAAGATTCACGGATTACAATGGAACCTTACGAAAGTGTTGACTGAGACCTTTCCAGTTACGGACAACATGCCTGTACTACATGAAAATAACTAAGTTGCCGCATTTATTTTTGAATTTTTTATGGTATCATGTGGACTTCCACTGACCTGCATTTATTAGCATTTATGAAAGTAAAAATACTAATTAATACCAGTGCACTTCATCATTGTTGGATTGTGAATCCCCTGTTCTGTCCTGTGGAACATATTCTGTGCTGAATTTTGGGGTTCTGTGCCCTTGATGCCTGGAAACTGTAATGCATGATTCAGTGGTAGGGTGAGCTGATGTGAAGAGTATTAAAGAGGCCCATTTGTGCAAGTAACCTCTTTCTTGCATCATCTTATTTTCTTTTGACTGTAATAACCCATACTTAATTGTGTGATGTTCCGTTTTAAGTATTTCCCAAATATCCTTATTTTTTTATGAATTTTCTGATTTTTGAGTAATCAAGAGATTAAGAACAGCGTTCCACCACTTATAAGAAATTAACTGAAACCCCAATAGAATTATGCAAGGATGGGCAACTTCAAAAGACACACACACACACTAGATCTGAACTGGAATAAGCCTCAGAACATTAAATTAACTGCTTTATTAAATCTGATTACAACACTTGACTGGAAATGAATGATAGGATTTCAAGTACATTAGATCCAGATAACAAATGAATATAGCAATCTCTAACACTGTTCCTCTTTGAGTCTGACACTAATTCTCAACAAATCTGATTGTGAATCTTTGGAAACATTAGAATAGCAATAAATGAACCTGGAAGTGGTACAGCATGGTACTGGAATGATATGGTGGCTAGTGAGCAGGGAGAGATGGCTGGAAAATGACTGAGAATCAGCTTTAATCAGTCCTCTGGCAGTCCACAGATCTGATTTGAATTCTGAACGATTTCACTTCCCAAAATTATCAAGAAGTCCTTCACAAGGGGACAGCACTATACGATTGTCCTTGCAAGGGGTATGGCAGCTAGGTAGGATGTAAAACAGCCTCAAAACAGATAAACTCACCCTTTAAAACCTACAATACAATTTTAGATCTGACTCTTTTGTGTAGTGGCATCTCAAAATGTTGTTGGGTGACCCAAAAAGTATTGGTCTGGTGATAAAACATTGTAGCGACACTGTAGCAGCAATACACAATTGTCAAAATGCCAAAATCTTCATCAAGACACTGTAGCGACACTGTAGCAGTAACATATAAGTCTCCAAAGGATGAAATATTCAACAAATCACTGTCGCGACATTGTAGTGACCTGGAAATTGTCTTCAACTCCTCAACAAATAAGCACAAGCATGATCCTTGAATGGAACCACCCAAAATGGGAAACAAGGGTTTTTGTCCTTGGATGCCCTTAAATTGAACAAATTGCTCAAATCTGAAAGTTAGGTACAAAGGATAACTTGAATGATTTTCCAATGAGGATAGGTGCCACTTTGATATACCTTTTCAAATTGGGCCTTTGGGTCCTAAATTCCCTTCCAAGTATTTAAAAATACTTTATTAATTTTAATTTTAATTTTATTTAAGTATTAAAAATACCTTTATTTTAGTACTAGTGTTTAAAAACACCTTTTACTTTAATTGTAATAATATTATTAAGCTGCCCTAAGAATTAGCAATTATCGGGTCCAACTTAAATAATATTATTAATTATTTTAATTTGAAAAAGGGGACATGAAAAATTGGTATTTGTACATCCTTGAAATGTTAAATGAGTGAAATTGGTATCAAGGCAAGACAATGATATTGACATTTAAAGATGATTTTTAAACATGTACTCTTTTTAGCATGGGTCCTTCCTACACAGACACACAAATGCACACATATAGGTAAATTGTAAAGGTGATAGTTACTTTTTATATCACAGCTAAGCCAAACTCCACTTTTGGCATATGAGACTTTGTTGCGGGATCAATTTCTTTGCTTGTACCTTATATATTATTCAAATTTGTAATCTCTATGTTAGTGACCTGATGACCTCACATGGAAATAAACCAAACCTTGCCAATTCATTTAAGGAGCATATTTGATCGAATCATTTGGGTAGTCATGTACATGCATTACGTTTAGTCAACAAAAAGTTTATATTCATCATTTGGCATGAAGTTTGTCTACTGAGAACTACACTTTAGTAAAGGAATTGTGGAGGAAAGGATGGCTAGAAGTTTCCTCATTTAAATTGTAGAGGCCATGCTTGGATGTAATGTCCCCTATCCCGATTTGCACTAGAATTCGCTTAATGATCACAAATTGTGGCAAATTAGGGTTAGGGTTTCACCTTATTAAATAAATATCTTTTTAATGAAGTAATCTTGGATTGGGATTTTGCATTCACCACATGAACACTATATGTAACTATGCATATATGCATTGTTAGGGTTAGGCATTGCATTACATTCATAGATTATAAAGCAAACATATTAGAATTGTGAGAGAAGGGACATGATGGGTCCACCTGAAGCCATATGCCAAGCCTAAGAGGGTGTATACCACGGTCCTCCCCCTTGGCGACTTTTATCTGCTTTCCCCATCAACTCTCGACTCCCGAAAAACACTTGCCAACTCAAGGGATTGAGTGGGGGTCGTAAGTGGTTTACTCGGCTCTCTAGGTAAATGCCCTCTAGTCCTAGGGGCCATCACAGACACTCTAGTATGGTGACTTACTAGCCTCGCTTACCTACTCCACCCCAGGCCCTTCCCACAAGTGGATTGCAGATAGTCCAATACATATCTAATTCTAGCATAGGAAATAATACATTAATTATTCTTATTATCTTATAAATCATATGCACATACATGTAAACAGTAGTTAGCAGAAAATACACCTGAATATATGCTTATATATGCTATAATGGTTTGCTGTGTTGAATCACACAGATCCCTTGGGATCTGTTGTGCCCTCCTCTCTTCCCCTTTCCTTGACGTATATCTTAGTATCAATTAATGATCTGTTCTTAACAGATATTGTTAGTGTAGATCAAACAAATAAGAAACTATTATCCACACTTATATTAAAGCATCATAATTACTTATAAGGTTCAATAACTGCTGCAAGCATCATTATTGCTTAATCGTATATAACACACACACACACATATATAGAATCATTCCTAATTGGTTTCAATCTTCCAATAATCACTTTATATAAATTTATATTCTAATCTGTAATTATATTTGACTTACTCCCCTTATGGTTGATTTGTCATTGCCGTCATATATTCATTGTTTCCAGATTTCTTATTTCTCCATTTTAATGTTATTTGAATCTGCATTAGCTCCTTTTAGATCTATTTATTTCTCTTTACATCTTCTCGTATAAATCCCATATATATATATATTTCTGCTGCTATCTCTATTCCCCCGATTTCTATTTTATATTCTTTTTTCTGATATATATCCCTTTACACCATTTGATATGCCTCTTCATGAAAAGAGGCGTTTCTTCAATGTATGAGAGGACGTGACTTTTTATTAATTAATTCTTAAACCTTTTATTATGATTGCTGTTCTTAGTAATATGAATCACTGCCCTCCTAAATCATTTGTTATCTTCGTTGGTTTTCTCTAATCATTCCCACAGATCGCTACCTTCCTTTTTCCCCATATAATCACTGGTCTTTATACTGCTTTTAAACCATCATCGTTTCCTTTTCATAAACTTCTTTTTATAGTGACTTGCTGTGCCTTTATTTCTAATGGATCGCTGCCTTGCTTATTATTACTGAATCACTGCCTTTATTAATATAAATTATTAATGTTTATATATTATCTTTTTCTTATTTTATTATTATATTTATAAATTTATATTAGTTTTATATATATATTTATATTTTAATATGATTATAATTATAATAATATCTAAGTTGTTTAGTATTTATATTATATTTTTAATATTGTTATTTATCTTTAGTGTTACAATTTCGGGGGTATGACATTGGAAGTTCCAGAAAAAAACTTTGCTTAGAGAGATTGTTGGGAGTGAAGCCTTTAATCTATCAACATTACATAAAGTAGCAATAATTCACAAGTCTTAAGAATCAATAGGTGCCTTCAATTGTGTCTTGGTTAGATTCAATTGGTTCAGTCTCCATCTCCTTAAGAGAATGTGTAGGTAGTACACTTAAAACCTATTTTCAAACTAGCTTGTTTCTTGACTTGAGAAAACACATCACATGTTAATAGAAAATCTGTTAGGTTCTTCTACTACATTTGTATCTGTAGTGTTAAGGCCAGCCTAGACTATCTATCAAACTGACTGTTTTTGTTATGCATTAAAATTGCAGTATTGTTTCAATGCTTTTAGTTTTCAGCACAGGCTTCTTTCAGCTCCTTGAAGTCAACAAGCAAGATAATTTTAACACCCTTTATTGGTTTCAAAAACATTCAATTTGTCACTGGTTTTTAATACCCAATAATCTACTTGAATGCCAATGTTTTGTAAGATTGGATAATGAAGCACGTTAGTATTTATCATTTATGTAAATTAGCACATTTATGGAACCATCTAGGAAGAAAGAAGAGTAATTGATTTGCAAACAACATGATGTGTTATATGTTGGGGACGGGGGGACGACAGGGGACGCGTTTTCGGGACGTTTCCTAAGGGGCAATTTTTAGGGGATGGCAAGGGACGGCGACATACAAATATATATATATATATATATATGATTTTTTCAAAATTTATTAATATATTAGAGAGAGAGAGGGAAAGAGAGATAGATATGTTAATAAATTAATAATTGATAACAACAATATCAATATGTAAGTAAATCGTAGGAGTGGTACTATAACAACATAAGAAATGTCATTAAAGCATTATAAAATTTATCACAGCAGTATCAAACATCAATAAAATCATGGTCTATCAATGTCCAAATGTCTCAAACATGTATCCAGAAGTCTCAAAGTTCAAACATGAAAATTAGAATATTAAATACAACAGTCTATGAAATTAAGCCTCATTCGGGCTATGAATATCCAAAGACTTAGAACTATCTCAGTCACTATCATCCTCTGGCAAGAGTGGATCATCCAATGGTAGCCCGACCAATCCTGGTTGTGTCTCCTCCTCATCAATTTGCCTAACATCCTTAGGATCAACATCCCATTGTGCTGTTGGAGTCTGCCAATACTCAGTAGTTTGTTGGTCCTGAAGTCTCAAGGCACTATGAACTACAACTAATTTCTCAGCTCGTTTTGAAGTAAGCCTGTTTCTCTTAATGGAGTGGATGAAGCCATAGGTGGACCAATTCCTCTCTGCAACAGAGGAACTAGCAATCTGTGTTTGCAAACGAATGGCAAGTTGTTTCAAATCTGGTGTGTCCTTCCCATGGAATTTCCACCATCCAATGGGGTTGTTTTGTGCAATGGTGGCCCTATCCGTCCTAGCCTTTGGTTTGCTGAACGTAGGACCCTGAAGATCAAAAAACATAAGCCACTGCTCTCTAAGAATGGTTGCCTGCTCGTTGGCATACATTTTACAAAGGGCTATTGTAAGCCCCTCTATCACCTCGCCATCCTCAAAAGGAAGCATTCGGCTAGGTCTAGGTACATACCACTTCGGATTAAGAGGATAGGCAAGCATATGAAGAGGGGTATTCATTGTGTTCCACCTCTTTGTCACAATAGGCCTAATATGGTTCTCATAAAAACTCATCTCAGGATCCTTTTTACGAATAGCTTGCTTCATTTGGTCAAGCATGCTATCAAAAGTGTCATATATCTCTCCCAAGCTAGGAGAGTTTGTATCTGCATACCGGATTACCACAACAGCTGGTGATATGAAAGAGCAAATATACCTACAAAAAAACAAATTAAAAATTAGAACTTTTAAAATACAAAGACTAAAGTAAGACAAAGTGTAAGTGTAACAAATTCAAAAACAATTTAAATTTTCAAATTTCTTACTTGATATTGGCCCACCAAGTTTCATTAAGTACTCTATCTCTCACTTCCTTGCCTTCACTTGTCTTCGATAGAGACCACCTTTTCCATTCTACACAAACAACCATGGCTTGTAGAGCATCTTGGACCTCCAACATCCTTTCCAACAAAATATAGTAGCTAGCATATCTAGTCTCACTGGTTTGAGGAATTCTTTCTTTGAATAAGATTGGAATAGTGCAAGTGAAGTTTGATGGTTACATACAAACATTTGTATGTTTCTAGCCTCTGAAACTGCTGGCTTCACCCAATCTATTTTGCCAATGTCTTTCAAAGCATTATTCAAAGCATGTACACAACATGGAGTCCAAAAAATATGTTTGTAAGCACTCTCAATCATCAAACTAGCTAGCTTACAAACACGAGCTGAATCTGTCACAACCTGCACAGCATTAGAAGGCCCAACCTCCTCTATGGCCTCCCTCAAAATGCCAAACTGAAAATCGGCATCCTTAAGCTTCCCAAAACAATCAATAGCTCAAAGAAAGTATGAACCAGCAGGGCATGTAACAATAACATTAATGAGTGGTCTATGCCGAATATCACTCCACCCATCCATGACAATGGAACAGCCAGTCCTAATCTATGTTTGCCTCATCTCCTCCATCATCATGGTAGCTTTTGAATATTGTTTGTCAAGGAGGGAGGTACGCAATCTATGTTCTCTAGGGGGGGCATAAGAGGATCCAACTGCCAATATTTCTCTCACCATTGTTTTGAAATAAGGTGACCTTGCCAAATGAAATGGAAGAGCATGTGCATAAAAGAATTTGGCTATTGCATCATCAGCTTGCTCACGTTTTTGCACATTCATTAACCCCATGACTGAAGCTTTCTCACTTGCTTTCCCTCTTCCCTTTATTACAACTCTCTCCAACTGATACATTGGAAGAGGCTTGCAAATCAGCTAATGACCATTTTTTATTTTGAATGGTAATCATTTGGTCCTCACTTACTCCAGCCAACTTTGCAAATAGAAGCTGTTGCTCCAATGTTATTGCCATACAAACTCTAACACCCTTTCCACAGTCACCTACTAGATCGCCTCTAATCCTAGTATAGCCCCCCATGGTAATTAGTTTTACAAACATGACAAAACCATTTCCTGCTGCCCCTTGAATTTTTCTTCTTGTTGGCGGTCACATCTGTGGCAAATTGACGCAATGGTTTCTTCTTGTTGAAAGGGCCTTTTGCAAACCTTTGAAGAGTGGGTATAGGGCATTCAAAATGGTCTGAAGAAGCATGGGTTGGAATTTCAGAGGTAGAAGGGTTTACTTGCATTCCTGTAGCTTCATTTTCATTGTCATTACTCTCACTCTCATGGTCACTGCCACTATTGCTGTTGCTGCTCATTTTGGATGTTTTTTTTTTTTTGAAAGCCTGAAAATTTGTAAAATTGAAACCAAAAAAGGTATTATTAAACTTAAGTAAGTAGTATTATTAAACTTACTAATTTTTAGACCCTTGCATTCTCTTTATTCTGAGCATAAAATTAAAAAGTAGCCATAGGGCTTTTTTAATTTTATGCTCAGAATAACAGAGAATGCAAGGGTTATTAAATTATTAATTTCATTTTTAAAAAAATTGCATTCTCTGTTATTCTGAGCATAAAATTAAAAAAGCCCTATGGCTACTTTTTAATTTTATGCTCAGAATAACACAGAAATTAGAATGCAAGGGTATAAAAACTTTTATTTTAAAAAAAAAATTGAAAAAAGATTTAGATTATTGATGAAAAAATGAAAATTGGAAAACAAAATAAAATTTTAAGCTTTAAAACTAAGCTCATAGCCTCATACCTCAACCTCAATGGTCGCCTATGACTCCTCAGCCCTCACCCGTACTGCAAATGTGCGCCTTCAGCAAATATGATAATATCAAAAAAATAAATTAAAAAAACCAGTGGTCGCCCCTGCTGCTAGCTGGCCGCCTTGTCGCCTGAGAAACAAATCAGTGCATCGCCCCTGCTAGGTTTGAGCTTCACACAGTCGCCTCAGAAAATGTCTGGTCACAGTTGCGTCTCGCGTGTGTGCCTTCACCCATGAGAAATAAAAAGTTTAATTCATAGTGTATAGTTAAGAACTTAAGACAAAATTTTAATGTTTTGTCTTCATAAAACATTAAAAATATATTTAATTGACCTGGAGAGTTCGTGGGCCTCGCGCAAGAAGAGGAATAAAATTAAAAAAATTGAAATTTTTTAAGTTTTTTAATTTTTTAATGTTTTTGCCTATGGGGGACGGCTAGCTGTCCAACGTCCCCAATCCGTACCGGGGATGGGGAGACGTCCCCAAAGGACAAGAAATGTTTCCTGGCGTTTCCTCTTGATTTTGCTGTTTCAGGGACGGTAGGGGGACGTCCCCTTCATGTCCCTCTGTCCCAAGGACTGCAGGGGATGAGGATAGGGGGTTTTGGGGCAGGGGACGCGTCCCTGTGTAACCTTGGTTATATGCCAATTGAAACAATATGGAGAGCCACAATCTACGTCAAATGGAGCTTAATAAAATAAACATGACTAAACAATGTTTGTCTTAAGACTCTCTAGGAATTTGTTGAATGAGATGATCTCTGCATTTATAAAGTTGCCCAGATTAAGTCGATAGGATGCCTTAGGATACAGCTTACTGATAACATAAGATTGAAGATTGGCAACACATATTTAAATTACTTGTCTATACTACCTGATACTATCAAATTTTGTGATTGTGTGTGATAGATATGGAGGCAGGGAGAGGCATAAATCTTAAAAGCTTCTAACTGAATTGTAGTTTTATACTGAAAGCCACAGCCACAACCATGGTTGCTGGAATATATGGTGGTTAGGACATGTTTCATCAGATTTATGTTCTGCTTGTTTTTGAATTTATATAATTTGCTTGTGGTTTTTAGTTTCTATCTTATTTAGGTTTTTATCCCCGGTTGAAATTTAATTTACAAACTTACAGTCATGTTTTATTTCCACATCATTGGAAATAGGCTGATAAATTTTTTGTTTCTTGTCTGATGTTAATGATATAATTTTGAAATACCATACATGCACACTTTGAGTTCACTTTATGACACAGTTTATGGGATAAAGTAAAGCATGGAATCTTCAACAAATTGGTAAAAAAATGTGATCCTACTTAGTTCTCAAGGTGTAAACGGAGGGAATACTTTCTCATCTACATGGATGTATACAGAAGGAAAGCGGGATTATATTGCAATAAAACAAACGTTGTAAATACCTAGGAAACATTTCAAGCCTGTAAATATGATATTTTTTTCATCATTTTGTCATCTTTAGAAGCTGGACGCTACCTGTAAGATAAATCAAGGAAAATAAAGAGTAAAAGCTGCAAAAGAGATAACAAGAGGATATAAAAGGAAAAAAGAACTAATATGCTACATAATGAGAAATTTAAATCTTTTTTCCATGGGAAATTAGGTTCCCTTATTAAAATGTGCTGTTTTATAAGATCTGTCAAAGTAATTTTTAAAACAAGACCCTCTAATGAGTGGTTTCAATTGTTTTCCATAATCTATACATGTTTCTATTATGATCTACATCCTTAACTTCTGCTACACTTATTTGAAGGACAAGATGGAGAACATACAAGTTATGTGCTTCTTTTAGTTTGAATCATATATGTATGGTATATCTGTGTATATTAGTGTATAGACACAAGCAAAATTAGAGAGTTAAGTGTATCCATATTTCCTTTTATCAAAAACATAGTTAAGAGCTAAGTGTGTAAGCCATTTCCATGTATCTCAAACATTTAATAACTGTTTTAAGGGACATAGATTAATTACTGTTGCTCTCAAAACATTATGTGCAACTACTTTGAGGTTTACTGTATATTTTTACTGAAGCATTGGCCTTTGGAGCTCATTTCTTTCTCTTCAATCTTTCTGGAGTTATGCTTTGTAATGAGTTTGATATTGACTTGTTTCAGGTAAAATGTTATATGCATCAGTTGCTTTCAGGACTTGAGCATTGTCACAGCCGAGGTGTCTTGCATCGTGATATTAAAGGTTCCAATCTGCTTCTTGACAATAGTGGTGTCTTAAAGATTGCTGATTTTGGTTTGGCTACATTCTACAATCCTGATCAAAAGCAGCCCATGACTAGTCGAGTTGTTACCCTTTGGTATCGGCCTCCAGAGCTTCTGTTGGGGGCTACAGAATATGATGCAACTGTTGATCTTTGGAGTGCAGGTTGCATCTTGGCAGAATTGTTGGCAGGCAAACCAATAATGCCTGGACGCACAGAGGTAAATTACAACTCTTGAGAAATGACTTTCCTGAATGAGCATGTTGGATTCTTTATGAATTGTATAGATATAATATGATATGATATACAAGTTATAAACAAGGGCAGTTATGACTTACATGGGTTGCCAGTATAAATATTGAAAATTTCCTGTGGTAAACTGTATGTTTTTGAGTTGGTTTGATTACTAATCCTTTTTTAATGTATGATACTATGATGATATGTTTTACAGGCAAAATAAATATAATGTCTTTTTTGTTGAAAATGTCTTTATGATTATAATTTTATAGGTTAAATCAATAATAGCTATCCTTTTTTCCTACAAATGTCTTTCATCTTTACATTGTTACCATAAAATTGCATTTCACACGACTTTTCTTGCATAGATTCCTTAATTAAGGATTTAATCTTCCTGCTCTTAGTTCTATTATAGGTATATGTTTGTTGTTAAGAAAATAGCAAATGCTGTCAAGATGTTCCTAATAGGATGTCTGGGGTTCCGAACTAAGAGGGTCTTGATGATCAATCCTATGAGAAATATCAGCACTCTTAGCATCTGACACTTGTGGTTCCTGAAAAGCAGAGGAAATTGGCAATATGCATTTGTCTGTTGTTGTGATTGTGAGTAATGAAAGGTAGCTGACCCTCAAACTTGGTGCAAGAAGTAGAATTCTGAGGTGCCTGGCCCTTGTTTGTGAGGGAGGATGCCTTTTTCTGTCACCATTTGTGCTACGACTGCAGTGGATGAATGTGACAAATTCATCATGTCGAAAGAATGGGCACTGATTTGCACATATCGAGATTAATTACATGAGGATCAATAAGCTTCTTTAGGGCCGTCAAACAAGATTTATGCACTAACATGTACTAGAGGCTGACGATCCCTGAACATAGGGAATGGAGCGACATGGTATTCATATAACTATGAGACCAATCTTTCTGTAATTACCTTATTCTAATGTGTGTCATCTATATTAAAGTGGTGTATTTGCACATAACCATATTAAATAATCAAATGACTGGTGTTTATCTATCTCTCAGTCTGTTTGAGATTCTTTTCCAGAATAAATGATGCTCATGTGCTTTCAAGTTCATCCTACTTGTGTGATCCTCTATGGTCTTGACATGGGTTATCACATCTAACTGATGTTTGTGGCATTTTTTGTATGTTAATAATTATAAAAAATGAATTTAAGGTGAAGCTGCTGGTTTAAAGTAGAAGATGAATAAAAGTTTGCCAAACAAAAATAAGTGAATGGCTTAGCTTGACAGTGGTTGTGAAGTGAAAAGACTGGTAAGAACATTGTGATTGTTTGGCAAGTTTGGGCTTGAGCTTCATATCATTTCTTAAAGCTCCACTCCAACTGTGGTCTGCCCAATGAAATGGCATGCCAATAAATGGGATGAGATTGGGTAAAAGGCCATGGTGACTTTGGCAGAATGGATGGCCCATAAATTTAGTGTCTAAGGTGAAAGGTAGCCTCATGTGCAGCACTACCTAATTATTGAGAAAATGCAATTGAACACACACAATACTTTTTAAAATTCATTGAATCAAATAAGGTAAGAGGCCTACCTTGAATTAGCTCCAACACTTGAAGAAGGTTGGTGTAGCTCTATATACCACTCTTTTATCAGCTTCTTCTCCTCAATTCAGCCTTATATTTTTCTCTTACTCAACTCAAAGCTCCAAAACATGCATATAAAAATAATCAAAAGCAAAAAGTCCTCTTCTCACCAAATTAGAGAAGTAATTATGAAACTCAAAATCTCATCTCATTGTGAAGGCGCCATTTATCATCTTCACAATTAATCTTCTACTAACCCTAAGCATCTTGTTCACACATGTCTGAGCAATCCCTATGACACCATTTCTTTTTCAAGTTGGTCTCTCAAATGTGTGAGCAGGACTAGTGGAAAATATTCATATTTTAGGATCACTTCATGTGTCCCACTGCCTCATGCTCCCTTTCAAGATTTGATCACATGGTCAAAACTCGTCACATTTACAAATGATGGTAGAAAAAAGGTTATAATTCACAAATGGCTTAATTTGTGACTCTCAAAAGAGCTCTAACCTTTAGTCCTATGGCCTAAGACTTTAGTGAACACATAATAAAATGAAAACAGCACATTAAATTCATTTTAAACTTGGGAAAAACATTGGCTCCACAAATTAACATTTAGGCTACATTTTATCACTTGACTCATCCAAACATCACATAGACACACTTGGCACGTAACATTATGCTTCACAATCACAAGGATACATTTAACATTACATAATAATTTTCAACATCACAAGACAAATAATGCATAACAAAAGATATTAGCCTCTCCAAATAGGCTAGGTCGGCTTAATTGATTTTACATAATTAGCCATCATGTAATCTCTTTGATTCCATTGACCACAAAATATCTACAAACTCAATTTCTAGTATTAGTATGTCATAATAAGTTTCATAGCCAAAACAAATGAACAACATGTACATATTCACATACATCAATTTTTAACTGATAGTTCTATGGCATAATTCCATTCTCATAATATTATTACATTCATGAATTGAAAACATTCATAAGCTAGGTGATTATATTTATGATTACTCAACATATAAAACACATCAACATTTGGAATCATAAAATTAAATTATGCATCAAATTGTAGAAACAAAATCATTTGAAAACTAACTACATACATGACGTCATCAAAACTCTCATCAATGTAAACCATGTACAAACATACATATGTCATGGGCCTATTTGTATACTCAAAATCATAGGTCCATAACAAAATAATAAAACATGGCATAAATGTCTCATATTGACGAAAAAATAAATGCAAAATATAAACATGTAAATCTACCACTAGAAGGTGGGGTTCACACTTTCATTAAGTTATGCTTGATTTTTGATTTATTCTCAAGTGTCCTCATCTGTGTAGTGTCTCATAAAGTTATTGACTTGGTCTAGCTTTCGTCCTTGAAGGCCCAACATCCAACAAACCAAAATGCGCATGGGCTCCAACTGTAATTGTCCATCTGACTCCACTTGTAAGGCATCCCAATCCAAAACGTGAGATGCATAATGAACATATCGTCACAATACAAAAACGTGAAAAACATCATGGATACATGATAGGTCAAGTGGCAAAGCTAAACGATAATATATTGGTCTTATGTGTTCTAAAATCTTGAAAGGATCCACAAAGCGAGGTGCAAGCTTAGAGCCTTTTCCATAGCAGATTGGACTCTTAAGGGGCCGCACTCTAAGAATGCTCTGTCATCCATTGAGAAGCTCCTATCTATCCTCTTAGCATCTACATATTATTTTTGACGGTCCTAAGCTTCTTGTAGGCGTTGTCTGATCAAAACCACCAGTCTCTCTATATCCTGTAACAACTTGAGATCGATGGCAACTTTGTTTTCAATCTGATTTCAACTTCAAGGAGTCTTGCAGGGTCTTCCATATGATGCCTAAAAGGGTGCCACGCTTGAGGAACTGTGATGATTGTTGTTGTAGACAAACTCTATCAAATAAAGACACTCCCCCCATCTCCCCCCATCTAGATTGATAGTCCATCACATACATGCATAACATATCCTCCAACACTTGATTCACTTTCTTTGTCTGACCATTGGTTGCGAGGTTATATTTTGTACTAAAATTGAGGTAATTGCCTAATGCCCATTGAAATGAACATTGGGTCTTTGTTGATATAATCTTGTGAGGAGTCTTGTGCAATCTAATGATGTTGTCCAAGAAAACCCTTGCTATTGCTGGTGCTGCATAGTTACTGCAGATTGGAGAAACGTGAGCTACTTTGGTTAGCTTGTCAACAATCACAATGATGGCACAATGGTGTCGTGAAGACAAAGGTAGACCAATGCCATGTCCTCATTACATGATGAGGGCCCATTTAAAAAACGACAAAATAGTGTTTCTCAACACTTCTGAATTTATTCAAATAAATAATAAATAATAAATTTAAATTATTATAAAATAACATTTAAATTTAAATAAATCGTGCTTCTTTCTGGCCGACTCATGTGAAGGAGGCACTAAAATAATATTTGTTTTTGGGCTGACTTCAAATCAAGTAGTATTTATATTGGATCGCCCTTCATGTTTGAGCATCACGAATTTGGGAACCATTGCCTTGCGACTTGAGGACATAGTCTCTCATTGCTGCACTTAGGTTTGGATGTAGTCCTAGAACTTGAGGAATTTGTGTCTATCATCTGTTTTCATTGAGTTTGTTCTTGATCCAGTGTACACACAAAATTTGAGTCATTTGCTCGTTGCAGGACCCATGCTAGGAGGCGTTCACTCAACATCAGGACGCCGTAACTTCAGGCGAACATCATAAGCAAGCGGTTGTCTTAGTTGCTCTTCCCGTGAAGCACAAAACTCGTCATTCTAGGCGCGGGTGCTACAGGCGCAACTCCAAGCACACGGGCAAGGCAAAAGCGGAGCTAAGGGAGTCTTCATCTCAGGAAGATCCGGGTCATTGTGTTTGGGAGATCTCCTGCTGTGTCAAGGCCCCGAGCGATTGACATTCCCTCTGGCGTCTTCACCCATACCATTTGAAGGATGCAATCTGCACAAGATTTGGCCTGAAGCTGTGATGTATGCTTGATTTGGCGCCAATATATTTTCCGAAGTTTGAATTTATGGATCTGGATGCGTCTGAGATACCGAAATCATTGTATTGTTGACTTTATATCCCGTCCTTGGTGTGTTTGATTGAATTTCATATGTTTCTGCATTTGATGCCGTCCTTATCAGACGGGTCTTGGAAAATCAGATCAACCATTATATGTTGCGATTCAATTTGTGAACTGTTGACTCAATTTTGAATTAAATCTGGATGGCTATGTGGTTATTAGTCGCTATGTGAAATCTTTTTTTTTTTGGTTCATTATTCAGTTATTCATCTGAGCGTTCAGGTTGCGTCTAAGCTGACATTTCTTTTTTGTGCTATAAGTCTAGAACTTGGTAAAGTGAAGTTGGATATCCTTTATTGTGCGGTTGTGTGTGCATTTTTTGGACTTGGCACATTACAACCAACAAAAAAGTCCATGGAAATGGTTTTCCATTTCCATTTCAAAATTTCGTGAGGGTAAAGAAGTCTAGTTGTATGTTGATGCTCAACCTTGACTCTCTGGCACTCAAGGCATTGAGTGGAAAACTTTGCAATGTCTCTTCGCATGCCTGCCCAATGGTAAAGTTGACGAAGATTTGCTTGCATCTTCTTTACCCTTGGATATGTTGCATATGGGGTCCTGTGAGCCTTTGGTAAGATAACTGTCCGAAGATCTCCAATCCATGATACTCCAATCCATGATACATATATACGTCCTCTATGATGCAACAACCTATTTGACTCTAAGGTATATCTTGAATATTTTCCTTTAAGCACCCTTTGAGACTGTATCTCACACTGAACCTCATAGTACCAATTATCCCCTGACATTTGTTGCAAGATGCGAGTCCTCAAATTTGTATTCATAGTCATACACATAATCTCGTATTGTTGTCTACTCAAAGAATTTGCTATTACATTCTCCTTGCCTTTGATGTAATGTACATCAAATTCATACTCGCACAAGAACTCCATCCAACTCCTTTATCAAACATTCAACTTCCACTGCGTGAAGATATAGTGCAGACTACAATGTTCTAAATGAAACTTGAAATGGGTCCAAGGAGAAAGTGTCTCCATTTGGTGAGAGCATGAACTATTGTTGCAAGCTCCAAGTCATGCTTGGGGTAGTTCAACTTATGTGTCTTGAGTCTTCACAACTCATATGCAATCACTTGACCATCCTGCATAAGCACTGCACCTGTACCATTCAATTATGCATCCGTACAAATTGCAAAGTCCAAAGGCGTATTACGTATTGATAGAACAAGAGTATTGGTGAGATGCTCCTTGAGGGTCTGGAATGTCCTCTCACACTACTCGGTCCGATCAAACCTCTTTCGTTTTTGTTGAAGGGAAATGATGGGATGTGCTATCTTAGAGAAGCCCTCCACAAATTTACGATAGTAATTGGCTAGCCGCATAAAACTCCCGACCTTTGTATGGCTAGTGGGTGTCGGCGAATCCATGATGGTTTTGATGTTTGATGGATCTATTGAGATACCATCACTTGAAATAATGTGACCCAAGTATTGCACCTTTGTTTGGAAACATAAACATTTTGCCAAATTGGTGTAAAGTTAATGTCGCCTCAGACACTTTAGAATTTGCCTCAAATTCTCCTCGTGCTCCTCTATTCAAGAGTAAATCAAGATGTCATCCAGGAATACTAACACAAATTGATCCAAGAAGGTACGAAACACCTTGTTCATTAAGCTCATGAATACTTAGGGGCATTCATCAATCCAAATGACACCATTGTAAACTCATAGTTATCATATCTAGTCCCGAAAGCCGTCTTATGAATCTCGGTCCTGAGTTGTTACAAGATATGGAGAGATATGTGGTCTCAATCAGACAACGACTACAAGAGGCTCAAGACTGCCAAAAGAAATATGCATATGCTAAAAGAACATATAAGAGCTTCTTAGTGGGTGAAAAAGTATTCATGAGAGTGTGACCACATAAGAGTCCAATTGTTACGGAAAAAAGCTTTAAGCTTGCACCTTGCTTTGTGGGTCCTTTTGAGATTTTAGAGCGCATAAGATCAGTGGCTTATCATCTAGCTTTGTCACCTAGCTTGTCACGTATCCATGATGTTTTTCACGTTTTTGTATTGCGACAATATATTTATGATGCATCTCACATTTTGGATTGGGATGCCCTATAGGTGGAGTCAAATGGAAAGTTATCACTAAAGCACATTTGCAGTTTGGCTTGTTGATCGTTAGGCCTTTGTGGACAAAAGTTTGACCAGTTTAGAGTTTAGTGGGATATATATGATGAGATTGTTGCTACTTGGGAGGACATTGCATAGATGAGGACACTTTATCCTCACCTTTTTGAGGACTTCCTGAAGGAAGTCCAACCTAAGGCGGGAAGGGTCTGAGATCCTCCTTCTAGTGATAGATTTACATGTTTTTATTTTGTATTCATTTTGTCGTTATTATGAAACATTTATGCTATGTTCCATTATTTTGCTATGGACCCTTAATGTTGAGTATTCAGTCATACCCATGACATTTTTATGTTTGTATATGATTTACATCGGTGATAGTTTTGACGACATTATGTATGTGGTTAATTTTCAAATGAACCTGTTTTTACAAATCCTTTGCATGATTTAATTTGATGATTTTAAATGTTGATGTGTTTTATATGCCGAGTAATCATGATTATTTAAGTGATGAATGTAAATTATATTATGAGAATGAAACTACACCAGAGAGATGTTAGTTTGAAAATGATATATAAAAATATGTACCTATTGATGTTCGTTTGTTTCTGCTATGAAATTTATTATGATAGACTAATACTTGGAATTGAGTGCGCATGCATTTTGTGGCCAATGGGATCAAGGAGATTATATGGTGACTTATTGTATAAAATCAACTAAGCCAAAATAAGTTAATTGGAGAGGCTAAGGTCTTGTGTTATGAATTATATGTCTTGTGATGAGGAAAATTATTATTTAATGTGAAATGTGTCTTTGTGGTTATTAAGTATGATGTTATGTTGCAAACCGCTATCTATGTGATGCTTGTGTGAGCCAAATAACAAGATGTAACAACCTAAGTGTCAATTTGTGGAATCAATGTTTTCAAAAGTTTAATGAGTTTAATGTGCTATTTTTACTTTATTATGTGTCCCCCAAGGTCTTAGGTCATAGAACTATGGGTTAAGACACATTTGAGAGTCATAAATTAAAATATATATGAATTTTGAATCTTTTTTCTTGTAATGTCCCCTATTTGGGATATTCCTAGATTTTGACCTAAAACCACAATTCCAATTAAAATAAGAAATGCAATATATTTAAGAATAATGAAATAACCAATTAAATTTGTCCTCGTAAGATAAATCTTGGTTTAGGTCCTGCACACAATACTAGTCACTAGAAATTGGCATTAGGTCATAAGCCATGATAATACATATATTACTAGTCATTAGTAAAGATCATGATATCCATGCACATTAGTCATCTAATTAATGCAATAGCCATTCCAATATGGATTTCGATAATAATCTTATTAGGAATTTGTTGAAATGCTTTTAAATTGTAGTCTCAAGGTTGGTTGCCCTTGTATTGCAAGAGCATGGAAGGTGGGCCGGCCCTTCCATCCCTCACTCCACCTTGGAGTTTGGCTGCCCTCCTTGATCAAGCTCAAGACCACTAATAAGCCTCCCAGCCCATGAGACCTAACCCACTATGGGTGGTGTGCTTGGTAAGAGCATGAAGACTACCTCCCTTCCACGAAGTCCGAGAGCACACATATGCCTCCACCCCCTATGGGTGGCGTACTTGATGGTGGGTATGTTGGGGCTTCACATCTCGTGAACTCAAAAGGTTGATTGACCTTCCTGTTTTGCAATCATTTCTACTTAATTCAAAATAGATTATTATATGAATCTGTTATTTCATATTCATAATAAAGGGAGAATCATGATTACTTAAAAGGTTCAATAATTGTTGCAAGCATCATTATTGCATGATCACACACACACATATATATATATATATATATATATATATAATTATTTCTAATTAAATTTAAAACTTACAATAATCTTTTTGCTACGAATAATATTTATTCCAATAGATTTCCTAATCTTTTCAGTTCTTATTTCTCTTTTTCCAATCTGCTTCCTTGATCCCAATTCCATCCTCTTCCATTTGAAATGTTCCTCCGTTTATATCTTATTGGGGGAGAGTCACCTCCTTTCACTCCTTACCTTTGTAAGGGACATATCCCTTCAAACCCAAGCGCTGCTTTACCTTTTTAATTGTTAATTTATATGCTTTCCCAAGGGCTGCCTTAATCTCCTAGCAGCGATCTCCTAGGATTTATCATTGCTGCGATTTTTTTTTTCTTATGTGGGTGGGGCCATGACATTTTTAACCACCATTTGTAAATGTGATGAGTGTTGACCATGTGATCGAATCTTAAAGTGAAACACTAGGTAGTGGGATGCATGAATTGATCTTGAGAAAGAAATCACTTTCTCTACTTTTTCTCATACGTTTGAAAGATCAACTTGAAAAATAAGTGGTTTCATGGAGACTACTCACTACTCACACATGTGTGAGTAAGCTGCTTAGGGTTAGTAGAAGATTAATTTTGAAGGTGATAAGTGACACTTTCACAATGAAAGATGAGATTTTAAGTTTTCTATTTACTTTTCTAATTTGGTGAGAAGATGACTTTTGTCTTTTCATTATTTTTGTGTGTAAGTTTTGGAGTTGTGAGTTGGTAAAAGAAGAGAAGATTGAATTGAAGAGAAATTGAAAAAAAGTGGTATATAAAGCTACAGCAACCTTTTTCAAATGTAGTTAGTTCGAGGTAGGCCTCGTCTTACTTGCTTAAGTGAATTTTAAAAGTATTGTGTGTATGTGTTTGGTTGTATATTCATGACGTGTTGTAATTGTTATTGTTGAAATTTAGTGTGTTAGGATTGCTATTCATGTTGTTGTAAGTTGTGGAGTTTAGTTGGAGTAGGCTATCCCAACGTGATGAGAGCAGTCCATGTTTGGGGTTTGAGTGAAATAGAGATATTTGTGGAAAAAGTAAATTGATGGGTAAGAGTACCCATGTGATTTATTTGGAGAGATATGTGTGTAAATGTGTGGAAGAAGTGGTGGTTTGGGAATTTGGATTATGAAGATTAAAATGGTGAAATTAGGAAGTTATGAGTTTAAATGGAGGAATCTAGTTATTATTTTAATCTAGTTGTGAGATGTTGAGGTGTGATGCTACACTTTCAATCTTAGAAAGCAATTTCTTGTCAATTGTAATGTCCCCTTCTCAGCAGTGATTCTTTCAGTTGACCATTAGCCTATCCCGGAGGCCCGTAGGCTAGTCGGAAATGGAAATTAGGGTTTCCAGCTGCTTGGAGGTTTCTTTTGTGGATTCAGGGGTCTGCATTGCAATTTGGTTTCTGAATTCTTTTTGGGTTTTTAGAGGGCTTCACAGTGGTATGACATGCATTTGCATCATGTAACTTTTCCGGACTTACTATTTTTAATAAGTTACGACGGCTACTCAGTTTGTGGTTAAAATGCATTTGAAATCACTTACTATTTTTAGCAGTGCTATTTCTTGCAGGGGTTCAATAGTGTAGTACAGTGGCTATACTAGGTAGGCAGTTTGAGCAGTTTGGTCTCCCACACTCTTTAAGCTCGTTTTGGTAAATTCAATACTTTGGTTGAGTCTATATTTTAAGTGAAATATTTTGACCAAGGCATGGTGGACGCCTAGTATGGAGAAATAAGTAAATTTTATAAAGTATTTCACTTAATGACTTTGGACGCCCATCTTATATTCTATTTGCATTTTTATTAAAGTTATATCTCTCTCATATTGGGATGACTTGGTTAAGGAGCTAAATGAAACTCAAATGCAAATGACTAAAGGTGAATGTGAATGTCATGTTGCGCGCCCTAATTGGAGGGAAGTGGATTTGAATTTGTGGAGAAGTTATAAATAAGAGTGTTGGGCTTCATTTGAGACTATCCATTTGTAAATACAACGAAGTATTGCCGAAATTTCTACAAACCTTTGCTTTGAGGAATGCATACCTCCCAGCGCCTTTAGTTTCGTGTTTGCAAGATAGCACCTAGCTAAGTTTGAGACTGTTCTTTACACTGAAGAGCAGATTGAGCATATTGAAGATGATTACTTTTGATGTTTTCTGAGTGTTGGTGTGATTTTCTCAGTTTTTGGTGTGCTGGTGTGGTGCTCGGCTGAAGCGCTTTTTCGTTCATAGCTCATTGTATGATTTTTTGCTGATTTTGGGTATTGGTCCTGTGTTTGAGTCTACCTTGGGTGCCTCATCTTGCAAAGTTTCGGAATTTATAATAAAGATGGTGATTTTTAATGCTGGTCGCCCTTCTCCTTGAGGGCCATACTTTCTCTTTGGCTGCCTTGGAAAATGTGACAGTTTTCTGGACTTTTTTGTTGTGGGTTGATTGCTTGATTGGTCACCCCTCTCTTTGGCATCCTTTGCACTTGGTTTCACATCATTCAGAGAAGTTCTTGCAAAGTTATGAGCATTTTGGTGTGTTTTGAGCTTGCTGGTTGTTGGCGTTTAAATTCACACCTTTGGAATGTGTATTTGAAATGGACAGCTATGCACAGTAAAACTGCTCTTCAAATTAGGAGGGGAAGCTCCCTCTTGCTAATGGTGTTGAAAGAAAGTAAACTAAAAACTAAGTTGCCTATCTTTTTGATCAGCTAGAGCACAAGGTTTATTAAACACAAATGCCGCAGCTGAGATTTTCTGATTTAAGAACTTCAACTACGACTAACTTAAGCTAAAGATATTTCTAGTTTCTCAAGTAATACGTAGAGCAAGAGAAACTAGAAATGAACAGGGTTGATTCTCTAACAAAATGCTTCAATAAACTCTTTCTCAACAAACATCTACACACTTCAATGTAAGCTGAAATTAAGATCATAAAAGCATAACACAAATAACGGAAATTTGAGACATTATACCAAGGCAAAGGAGGCTCATGATTTTATTTCTCAAATTTCTAGAACAAAATTTACTACTAACATGCCTGGAACAAGAAATTGCAGCTAAATAGGCTTGCAATCTTATTCTTACACGAAGAGAACAACAATTACAATAACTCCTTGTTGGCTAAAAGGGACTCAACAATTTGCTATCATAAAACAATTGAACAACGCTTGAATAACAAATAGAAGGCACAATAGGCTCAGCGTTTTGTTATCACTAGCATGGTTAAAGAAAACTAATGAGCAAAGGCTCTTATTGATAGGCAAGCAGAGGAGTAGGGAACCCTAAAATCTCCTTGCTTTCACAATCTAGGGCTTGCTCAACAAGCAAGCTTTATTTCTAAATCTAGAAAGAACATAACATCTAACACCTAAGAAAGCAGAAAAAGTGGGAAACGCCAACTATTACATTTTATTTTCTTTCCCTTCTCAAAGAATGGATAAGAATTATTCCAAGAATAGAAAGAAAGCGGGAAGAAAGCTGCTTTAAAGCTCGATCACATCCGCTAGAAAATTAGAAATTGTGTCCCGGTTCAGTGCATCTATGTCATCAATAGCAAAACACCGCTTTTCTAGAATATCTTCACCATCTGCAATTGACCTAAGGAAATCTTCGACCTCATTGGCCGCCTTTTCAAACTTTGCCAACATCATCGAAACATCGAAATATGACTCATCCTCCTGCCAACTGTATTGCTGCCATCACAGCTGCGAACAACACTTTGAAATTGAGTTTGCACTTCATCAAGCCCAACGTAGGAACCATCTTCAAGACTGTACCGAGAAGGAATCTCTGTGACAAATTCACTGATGAAAAGAAGAGCTTCGATCACCCTTTGTCTGTGGGCAATAAAGTATTCAGATGTACTCTCGTAAGTTTTAACTTTGAAAACATGACGCTCTCTCCAAGCAAGTATCTGCCTCTTGTGTCCTTTTGAAACTGCTGAACCATAGGCTGTATCTAAATCAGCAATGATGATTTCATGCCTTGGTTTTACTTTAGCCACTGTTTGCTCAAACCATTGGATACCTTGACGTAGCTCATGAGCGTTTTCTCTCAACTGAAACATCTGTGCCAAGATCTCCTTTCCTCTGACAATGAAACTCTCGATCCACTCTTGGGTTTCTTTCCCGCAAATAACCAACTGTCTCAACTAATGATGATCAGTTGGTGTCTCTAAAACCTGGGGTAGTAGTTGGGTCGCCTGTGAAGAAACCATGAACAAGGTTAGAAATGTAAAGCCTGAGCTGTTGTATTTCAGCCTTGAGGGCTGCCTTGTCCTCTCCATCCTTGAGCACTCTTTCCTGAAGACTTTCGGACACAACTCTGAATAGACTCACATCTGCATGTCTGGTATTTCTACCAAGATTAGCCTTGACCATCATGAAGTCATCCATATTCACCTCATCCCTGTTCTTGTCCTTTGGGGGTAATGCAGTCTCCATGACTATCTCGTTATCAGGATTCCTATCAAAATGAACTTGCTTCTTTGCTTTCTTCTTAGGAGGTTCCTGATAGATGTTGTTAAGATCATCAAAATTTACCTGATACGAAGGACTTCTTCTTACCCTTCCGAAGGAGTTCTCAAGCCAAGACATGGTAGTATCTTTATTGACTTCCTTAGGAGGTACAATTGCAATTTCTTCATCATCTTCAATATCGAGGTCAATGTGGATTGGTGAAGACCCTGTCAGTGGTATGGAGTCATGTGTTGAGGGCGCTTCTTCTCTCTCCTTCTGAGGTATAGGTTCTTCTAGAGGAGCTTCTGCTTCAACCGTTGATGGCTCCTGTATGACTATGCCTAAGAAGTCTAACCTCCTTCTTACATTTTTGGTTGACCTGCTGCCCTTCACACCATCTTGAGACTGACTTACGCCCTTCCCTTTTGATTGTGCTTTGAAAGAAGAGGGAAGTGTCCTTGGTGGCTCTGCTACTGGAATGGAGTTTTTCCTTTTAAGGATTAGGAAAACCTTGCTATGTTCAAGGACTTGTCTTGTCCTGTCTTCAACTGAGAGGGACTCTTTATTAGCCCAATTAACTTGAGGAAGGGGCTGATCTTCAATTCGCTTCTGAGTATACATCAGGAGAAGCACATCCTCATCATCATCTGACAACCCTTCTATGTCTTCTGATAAGCAGTCTTTCATCTGGTGAAGAGTGAGTCTGTTGTAACTACGCCTCCGCACTTCGAACTCATTTGTACAATTAGCCCAAAAATCTTCAAGGGCGAATATATGAGCATAGTTTTTCTCAAGTCGGCCAGCGTAAACGCCATGAGGGTCATAAGATCGTCTCTCGCTGTAAGGTTTGAGACCAAGTTTGTCTAACTCATCTCCCATTGTCTTAGCATCTGCTGCTGTCTTGCATGTATAGATTCCCAGTCCCAATGGAAAATTGAGGGCGGGTTTCTTTCTATTCCTTAAGAATGCGTGGACATCGTGGGCCTGCCTTAAGAACTCCATGAAGACGACCTCATCTGACGGGTACCTTGGTAGCATGAGCGGGGCACCTGAATAACCATAGACTTTGAGATAGGTGAAAGTAGGAAATTGTATGAACCAATCTGCCCACTCTGCCATCGCTGCCCTGGCAACTGAAGAGATACGGACGTGCAATTCATTGTCCAGGTCCCGCACTGTGTACATCAGAAAAGCCTCATTCACCCTCTTGTAATGATGCAGTGACTTCGTGAATTCCAACTGAGGGTAGAAGTTGTAGATATGTTGTACGCTCAGTGATCCCTTGGTGTTCAACCCTCTGAATTGACCTTGATAGGCCACCAGGTAGACTAGGTAAGAAACCATATGGAATTCATGAAACTGGAAGTATTCTGTTATCTGCTGATGAAGGCTGTCACTGATCAAGGTAGGCCAATCATAGAACTCGGTCTTCTTCATGATGTGGGGTATGGCATAAAACATCCAAGGCTGAAACTTGGTAGCATCCTTCGATCTAGTGACCCTGTTGAGCAAGGTGATTATGATAGCAATCTCATCTTCGAACTCCCCTCGCCCGACGTTCTTTGGCAAAGTCTTATGCTTCTCTTTCATCCACCTCTATGCAATCTTCTTGCTATATTTGTCTTTGTGTATTTCCCATATCCTTTCACATTCACCCTTTGAGATAGTGACGCTTTCAGGCCATGGGGGAATGGAAAAACACTTCTCGATCATATCAGGCTTCAAACTGCAAATCAATCTGCCATCAACTGATTGAATCTCCCTTGTTGCCGGGTTGTAATGCTTGATGCAAGTGATTACAAACTCAAGACTCTGAACTGATATAGGAATAGACGTTGCTGCGAGGAGTTCAGAGTGTCCCAGGTTCCTGATTGAAGTGTTGCCTGCGCTCTCCAAAGCGTGTAGATCAAACACCGGCTTGATATGATGCAATTCTGTCTCAACTGTTTTGATGTAATCATGATAGAGAGCTGATTCAGTCTTGAAAACTTTGGGAGTGTACTCCATTTCGGAAACCTTGAAGAATGCCTGTAAACTTGCCTAGGTTTAGACAAGTCTTGAGCAACTTACTATTTTTAGAATGCTGATTTTCTTGCTCCAATGGACAAATTTTTGAAATTTTTTCTGAGATATGGGTTTTGCTCAGAATTTCGTTGCAAGACAACCCAGATTGTCCGTTTTCAAAATTTTTGATTTTATACTGAAAAAGCAGCAAACCCTAATTTCTTCAATTTTTCATGAAAAAAGCTGGCATCTGGGTTTTGTTCAGAATACTCTTAGAAATGGACCTAGTTGATTAGATTTGCAAAATACTGATGGCTGATAAAAAAAGCAGCCAACCCTAGAATTTGAAACTTTCTTGAAAAAAGCTATGATATGGGTTTTCTTCAGAAGACTGATTTGAGAGGACCCAGATGATTGAAAACTGAATGCATTGAGGAATTCACTAACATGCAAAGCAAAAAGCAGCTGCTGCAACTTGATGAAGTTCTTGAAAATTTCTTTAGAAGAATGAGGTGATAAGACCCAGATGGCTGAAAATTTGAAAACCTTGGCCTTCCCCTTGAAAAATTTGATCTTCTGGATGAAAAAGCATGAAAAAGCAAGGGTTTATGTTGCTGGTCTGAAAAATTTGATGAATAAGCAGCAAACTGAGCTCTTGAATCTTGAAAAATTTCTTCAAACTTGCTGCTCCAACTTTCTCCTTTGAATGCTACCTGCAAAAATGATGAAAATTACATTGAAGAGAGGTATTAAATAGACTTAGGGTTTGAATTAGGTTTGCTTTCTTTTGCTTTCATCTTCAAAACCCTAAAAACTCTGTTCATTGAACTTAGACGTCCTCATCTTCATCTTGCAATTGTGAAATCTTGAAAATCTTGCAAATTTCACTAAGGCATGAGAAGTTGGGCGCCCTTCTTGGCTAGGGGCGCCAACCTTCTCCAGACTTAACCATTTTTTGAGGTTTTTCAACTTCTCTTCTATTTTGACCCCCGGTTTGATCCTGATTTCCGGCTTCCAGATTAATCTGATGAGCGAGCTGAATGATTCATCGTGGAGCCTGACTCGTTCTGAGAAGATTGTTTCGGAGGCGTCTCTGGCTAAAACTTCATTTCGACCTTTGAATTCATGGGAGCCTATTTCCTCCAGGGGTGCCCATTTTGTCCAGAGTTAGCCATTTTTATGATCTTCAATTTCTTCATTAACTCTTCTTCCATAGATGATCTTGTCGAATCTGGTGATCCGGGCATCAGATTGACTGATGGTTATGCTCGTTGCGAAGTTGAGGAGATATTGAGAGGGGTCTCCTAGGAGAAACTTCATCAAACAGTGAGTTTTGAGCCTTCAAAAGCTTGGGCGCCCCTGGCAAGTTGGGGCGCCCAAACTTCACCAGAGTTAGAATATTCTTCACTTTTTTATGTTTGCTTTTGAATTTTGAAATTTCACTTGTTTCACCCTATGTTCAGCCTCTCGTAATTGGCAACTGCAAACTCCGATTGACGTGCTGAATATCTTGTTGGAGAGCCTGATCAAATTCGAAGAAATCACGTTAGAGCCACATCTGCAAATTCATCTGTTTAGGCACTTGAAAACTTGGGCGCCTCTTCTCTCCTGGGGCGCCCAAACCTTCCAGACTTGAGCCATTTTTTGATTTTCCATCCTTCAAGGTTTGAAACCTTCATTCTATAACCTCAACTTTGATCTGAATTTACCGGAGGATGACCAGTTGAATGCTCTGACGGAGATAGGCGTTGCGAAGTTGGCTGAATACTGAAAAGATTGAGCATATCCACGAAACCTAATTGCTGAGTTAGGTGCTCCAAAAAGTTGGGCGCCCTTCTTCACCAGGGGCGCCCAAAGTTCCCAGACTTAGTCAAATTTTGATAATTTTCATTCTTTTTCATTCTGACTTCAGTTTGGATCTATCCTGTTCGGCCTCGAATCTCGGGCGACTGGATGATCTGTTGACTGAACTGTCGGACTTGTTGCGGAGCTAGAAGAGAACTGAGCAACTTTGGTTGGAGGCGCAAACCCTAATTTCATCATTTAATGCCCTAAAAAGATGGGTGCCTATTCTCACCTAGGGCGCCCAAGTCAACCAGTGTTAGAAAATTTTCACAATTTTCACCTTCTCCTTCGTTCCTCGTGCTTGCTCACTGACTCACCTCCTGTTGAACGTCTGAGTGTTGAATCTGACGCTTGGCAGCTAACTGACCTCCATTGATGACCTCGGAGCTCATGATATGCTTCTGAAAAAGCAGAATAGACCCACTAGGGAAAAACTGATTATTTTGAGATTCTGACTGTACAAGCCTGATATGGACGTATTTTGAGCCAATCAAAATCAGTTTGAACCCTAACGGACCAACTTTCTATTTTTAGAAAGTTTTGCCACTATCCGTTTCAAAAGAAACCCAGAAAAACCCAGAAAAAGTTACTATTTTTTAAAAAATAGTAGTTTTCCTAAAAAGGAGGAATGAAAAACTGAGATCTGGGTTTTGTAGATTACGCTGCTCTGAGCAGACCTAGATTGTCAGATTTTGAAAATTTTGCGTTTTAATCCCTCATGCAAGACCTGCACACCCAAATTTTGACCTTTTTTGACTGATTTAACAAGACTTTTACTCATTTCTTCAAAATGTCTTAAGTGTAATTTTAATTTTGGGGTACAACACTGGTTTGAGATTTTTGAGTGTACAACTTCATATCAGATTGGTAAAAAGTTCTGTTTTGGCTTATTTTGCATAGTAGATTAGCTTGCTTAATTGTGGAGATCATCTCTTTTCATTTTGGAGTGTATTGGACATCTAAGACTCATAGTAATTTGCAGATTGCTTCATGTTGTAAGGCTGATATCAGCTTTGTTCCACGGCGTTTCGAGGATGGGGACGGGGGCACGGCAGGGGGTGCGTTTTTGGGATGTTTCCTAAGGGGCAATTTTTAGGGGACGGCTAGGGACGGCGACATACAAAATACATATATATATTCAAAATTTATTAATATATTAGAGAGAGAGGGGGGGAAAGAGAGATATGTAAATAAATTAATGATTGATAACAATAATATATCAATATGTAAATAAATCACGAGAGTAGTACATACAATATATATATATGATTTTTTTCAAAATTTATTAATATATTAGAGAGAGAGAGGGGGAAAGAGAGATATTTCAATAAATTAATAATTGATAACAACAATGTATCAATATGTAAATAAATCACGAGAGTAGTACTATAACAACATAAGGAATCATGTTTTCTCTAATGTTGAATCCATATATGCTAATATAGAACTGAATTTCCACCTTTGTTTTCACCTTGAAGGGCAGTGGTGCTGCTGCTTTACCTTGACTCTCTCATTAGATTGATTCCTTAATAGAATTTTCCCCATTCACATAGAATTTTCCCCATTCACTTCTTTTTCAATCTTTCCTTGCTGGTCTTCTTGTTGGAGAGGCATGCCATATTTACTGGTTGGGCTGCTGCCAATTTGTTGATAGAATCAGCAAGACTGGCTTGAAGTAAGTGAGTTAGCTTCAGAGGTTGATACAAACCCTTGCACATGGCCTCCTATGAATTGAAATAAATTAGCTTTTGTATTTATAATTTGTCTATTTAGTGTTACATGTTTCATGAATGGTTAAGCCGAGTCATTATTTTGGTTTTGATAACACCTTTTATCTGAAATACTTAGTACTTTAGGGTTTATTTAAGTATATATGGATCATTTGAAACACATGGATTCATATGAGGCTTGTAGGGTTCTATAATTAGTTCCACCTAAAATATTATCACTGGTTTAGCTAGAGTGTTTTTAACTTCTAGCAGTCTGTGCGACTGTGGCTGGTTCAGAGCTCAATGGAAAGCTTTCATGGTGTATTTTCATCAATAGTGCATGGAATTCACTTTTGTGATGATTGTGTTTTTGAAGAGATGCATTGTTTCCACCATTCAAGACCTTTTAGCAGCTACATTGGCCATAAATATGGTTTAGAATGTGCTCCGCTTGAATTTGAATTGAAAATTCAGTATTTTTTCGAGTTTCGAAAAATACCAAAAATCAAATTGAACATTATTTTTCATCTTTATTAAATCCTGTTGGAGAAGAAAATTAGAGATGATCTGACATCTATTTGTTTGACATGGGTGCTCATCAACAACAGGGCTAAGTGTTCTTATCTCAATAAAGTTTGGATCTTATGCTGCACACAACCACTAAAACCTCAAATCTTCTGACTTCTGCAACTTTATGCTATATACAGAAATTTTGATTTATGTATGGCAGCTACCCAGTTTGTGTATGTTTTGCACACAAGCTGTGGGCCTGCACATTTATGAGATATCAGCATACCAAGATTGTGATGGCAGCCTTGTATTACAAGGAAGTTAGACCTCCTGACTTGTTTGTAGTGAAGAACACCTTCACCATCATACCAATTCTTATGGATGCAGTGTTGATTGAACAGTTGGAGCTGCTGTCCAGAGAGGTAGGAGTAGTTTGTAATGAAGAACACCTTCATCTTCACTAGAGTCTAAAGGGCAACTATAGTTGTGCCGGCCTCCTAAGAAAATATACGCAGCGTGAGAAACTCGCGTGCCTTGCTTGAGCTGTGAGAAACAAAAATTTAAATGAGACTTAGTAATAGTTAATGACAAAATGTTAATATTTTGTCTCCATAAAACTTTAGGCCCAAACAAAAATATTAAATTAATCCTGGGAGAGATGGTGGGCCCCGTGCCAGGAGAAATAAGCTTTAAATAAATTGAATTTTTTATTGGTTTTTAATTTTTGAAGGTCTTTGCCTACAACTGTGCCCGGTACGATTGGGGACATTTCCACTGTCCCCAATCCATATTGGGGATGGGTAACCGTCCCCAAACTGCAGGAAACGTTTCTTGGTGTTTACTATGAATTTTGCTGTTTCAAGGACGGCAGGGGGACGTCCCCTTTGCATCCCCCCATCCCGGGGACAACATGGGACGGGGATAGGGGGTTTCGGGGTAGGGGATGCGTCCCCGTGTAACCCTGGTTATCAGTAGTACTGATTTAGTCATTTCATTTCTACACTTTACCTTTTGTATTCCCACTTTTAGTGGAAGAGACTGGCCTCGCCGTCTTATATTTCAGTTCAGTTGTTTTCTCATTCCCACCGTTTGGTGGAAGAGACAGGCCTTGCCGTCTATTTACTTTCAACACTTTACCTTTCTGTACTGCCCGCTGAAAAGTGGAATGGGTCGGCTAGCCGCCCAAACATTAAATTTCAGTACTTTGTATTACACTCCTGTTGAATAAGTGGGCGAGTTGCATTTTGTATTTGCTGATCGGCTGAGCCGTCTTTCATATTGTAATTTCATTTTCTAGTACATTTTAGCTAACGATCCTCTTTCCACCATATGCTCTCACCTTGCCCTCATCGGGTTTTGGGTGATCAGAAAGTGAAGGGTTGCTTCAGTTGGTTTACTATTTCTATAATGTTAACGGGCGAAATCTTGTGCTCAAAATTGAAAAAAATTGTAAAGGGATATTTCATAAATGCAATGTGCATAGTTGAAATCAGTTCACCATAGAGTGCTGTGTATTTTGAGCATGTGAATAACTCTTACAAAAGGGTTTGTATAAGTTTACTTCTGCATGAAAAGATGGTATTGCTTATGAAAAAGTTGTGTATTATGATAATCCTCTATGCAAATTTTGTAATCATTTTGAAGAATTATTTTTGTTTTGGAGAACTATTCCCTATTGAGAAATGTTGAAAAATCTTGTGCAATGAAGCAATAAATGTTGTTACTATTATGTATATATGTATATTCTTGTTGTAACAATTTCTTTCATGCAATATTGTATGGGATTAAATTTTTTTGCAGTATTGTGTAAACAAAATGACTTCCTTTGGGTTATTCCTTGTGAACATGTGCAAATATATTGCAAGCTGGAATTGCTATGTGACTATGACCGTGCTCATGAAAAATTCTCACTGCCAAGAAATGCAAAATGAGGAATATACTTTATATTTAGATGTTTGCAAAAATTGCTTGCTGTCAAAATTTATTATACCTTTGTTGTATCTTGTTGGAATATCTCCTAGTTGATACCTACATATCTTCAAACAAAAAGAGAAAAAAAAGGAAATATGGAATACATTAAGTTACATATCTGCGCCCCCTCTCTTAAAGATTGTCTGAGTTATAAAAGGAACAATGATTATTGGAAGAATGAATGTTCTCTAAAATGAAATGTATTTGTAAGTTTCGTGTCACTATATTAAATCTGTTATTTCCTTCCTTGGGTTTCTTATTTTCTTTCTTATCAATGAACCAAATGATCACAAAAATTTAAGTCATCCCAAAACAACTACTATAGTTCCTATGCTAGGCCGTTAGTTTTTCCACCTTAGGAAAACATTGCGGAACAAAATCGAGTGACATTCAAGTATAGGTGCCATATTTTAATTCATGTTTGTAACAAATTGGTGAAAATTGGACTTCATGAGAAGCACTAAACTATGGTCTATGTAAATATTTCCTCATCTCTTCACTCATCCCTATGAGGATAAATGTTTTATGGCACAAAAAAAATAATAATAATAGAAATATTTAAATTAAACAAAAATGTAAAGACCCTGGGGAATTTTGCCTTGAAATTTTCAGTTTGAGTGGTTTGGCATTTCGTCAAACACTTGTCTTGTAATCTTCTTTCAGCACGTAGATGATATTTCTTTCTTATGTAATGACAAAGTATACATGAATAAACTGTAACCCGCTACTAAAAGATGCAATTGACTGGAAATGCAGTTGGTAATTGTCTCTACAAGAGTTGCAGCAAGAAACTACTATTCTAATGCTCAACTAGATATGAATGCAAAGCTTCTATACTTAAGTTCTGATTCCCTAAACTCTTCAATACAATAACCGAAATGAAATGCAAAGTTTATTTCTGATTTTCGAAGTCTCCACAATGAAGATGCAGCTGTAATTTTACTGTAATGAGCCAGTACAGCCAATCGAGATTTTTACAAACAGTTGCCATGCAACTCCATATCATATATTGGACTGAAATAAATGGACTGTAAATGACTACTCAAATGCAGATTGTTTTCTTTATAACATGAAGTGATTACAAGGCAAGATTACATAGTAGCAATGTAGGAAATCTGATTATATTCAAGAATACTTGACTCAGCTGTCAAGTCGACTCAATGACAGCAATACATTTATCTCAAAATGCAAAGCTACAGAAATGAGTATGCCTCTACATGACTCTAATGCATTCAAAATGACAAATGTTCTAACCTGGATGGATGCCAACAAGAAAACCCTTGCTTACAGCTGCGACTAGGAAATACTTGAAGCCCGACCTTTGCAGCAACAAGCTCGTCCTTGGCTGGGAATGACGTCTTCCACTAGAATAAAATCGCTTCCTTTCAAGAGCTTCAAATCCAACAAAAATCCTCCTTGTTTGATCCGATCACAGCTGCTAAGTGTAGGAGAATGGTGTGCCTGGGTGGTAGGTACAAATCACGACCTTCTCAAAGTACAATCAGCTGCCAATGGAGAAAATCGATGTAGCTTTGCTGGGTGTGATCTTCTAATTTGTGCTCAATTCCTTCTTCAAATGATATCAAACCCTTGTGCTCAAATTTGGTTGCTGTAGCTCAATATGCATCTGCATATATTTTATTCAAAATCCAATATGAAGAAAACAGTTCTATCAACGAGTCTCCACGCTGTATGCCTTCTAACTGCAAGTGAATTCTTCATTAGAATGCCAATGAAAAATTGCCACAAATCTGATGCAAAGGAATACTGATATAATCTGTATGAAACCCTTAAGCCAACCAGCAAAATGGTGCCAAGGGTTTAGTGGAAAAACCCCCAAACTTCTTCTTCAAGTGGAATAATAACTGCAACAATAAATCAGCTGTGCAATTATGCAAAACCCTCAATAGAATACAATAATAAACCAGCTGTTGCATTAATAGAAATTCTTATTCAGAATTGCAATAATACATTAGCTATTGCAATTGTTCAAATTCTCAAATACTTAGCTTCTCAGACAAGCTGAATGTAATCGATATTCTCCAAATTTGGTCACTGAAAGTGACCATTAAATTTGCAATGAAGCTCATGTAGGAAACTTGAAATGATCTTCTGCATAATCTCCAGCTAGGGTTGATATTTCACAACTGAACCTAGTATCCTAGAGTCTTCAAACCCTTGGACATGAAAAGCCTTCAAGCTCTTCCCAAATTGAAATGAGAAATGAAATCCAAGTATGCTCAAATGGCTAGCTCACAGCTCCTTATAGAGAACCTTTTGATCTTCTAGAAAGATCCTCCAAGAAGCATCTAGAATATTAGAATATTTCCAAAGTGACTTTATAATATTTATTTTCACTTAAGTCACTTTTAAAATATTATTTAAGTGACTTTATAATTTATTCTTTTATTTTAGTCACTTTTATTAAATTAATTAAAAATAAAGCCACCTTTTTGATTTTAATTTATTGAGATAGCTTTATAAATAATTAATTTAATATTCCCAATTTAATTTAATTAAAATAATGAATTAAGTCATCCTTTTGAAATATTATTAATTTTTGGACAACTTAATCAATTAAATCATTTCACCGCAAATTTGGGGACATTACAAAAAACATTTTGGTTGTTGCTAGAATGGGAAAAGAGGGAGGGGCTATACCCCATAGGGTTTTGTAGCCACTGTAAATAGGTATACAACCTGCGAGAGCTGCCCATCCATGACAATGGCTGCCATGTCTAGGTGTTACTTTAGTTTTGGTCATTACTTCCAAAACCTTGTTTTTATCTGAAAATCCTCCTAAGTTCAGGCTTTGTCGGTATTTCTTTAAATTTTACAAACTTCGGCGGACGTTGCCAAGGTTATTATAACTCCTTATGCCGACGTCCCTTATTAAGTCTATGGCTTTATCCTTTTTTTCATGCATTGTCGGTCTTTTGTGAAGTTATCGAAACTTTCCTAAGCACCGAAAGCCTTGTGGGAATGTTTAAGTTTGAATGTTTTTAAAGTTGTTGGCCTGAACCAAGGTTATATAACTTTTCAAAAGTCTGCCAGTGAAGGAAAGCTAAAGAATGGAAAGGAAGATTCTATGTGTCAGAATCTTTGATAGGTTTGGAAACCATTGTCGGTCTCCGATAGGGTTTCGCATACCTCTCCTTTTGCCGATTATATAAGTATCTTATTAAAAAGGAGAAGTAAAGTGTTTTCGTAAGCGCGATAGATTTTTTGAACTTTCCTTAATGAACGATGTCAATGCAAGAAAACGTTTGATTGAACAAGTGCGACCATCAAAACACAATTTGTAGGAGAGTAACAAACACAAATATCATTATTAGACATAGTAATAGATTAAAGAGGGGGAAAATACTCAGATGCAAAGATGACACAATGCTGAAATACAAAAAGCTTCATATTATATTCATATATATATGTATATGTTCAGTATTACAAAATGGCATTTGCGTTTCAAAAATAAAAAGTTATCTGTGCATTTCCTCTAAATACAGAGGACAAACGGAAGGACGCGTATTCCCTTCACCACTTCCTACAAATGTTCAATCTAGCTAGGTGAAAACAGGTTCTCTTGTGACTGCACAAAGTGGGCAAATAGCCCCATGTCATTCCGTGCCAGCCCTGCACGAAGAAGAGTTATTGCCTCCTCTGTGACCTCATGCTGGATTGCAGTAGCAATGCATATGCCATCACCTATGAGGCCGGTTTTGGGGAATTGGCTTAGTCCTCCAATGGTAGCTCGTACCCTCATTAGATATTTAGGATGAACCAGATGCTCTGCCGCCGTTATGCCCCAATCACGTTTCCTTGAGGTGCGCACTACGATGTATATGAATCGTTCCAGGAGCTCTGCATTATGGACATGGAGACGATTCAGGAATTTTTCCCTGAGGATCTTACATAGTACATCTTTTTCCACATTGTCATGGGCCATGAATACTTCTCTCAGTTGGTATGTCAGTAACCTCTGAAATGGACTACATTCTATGTCCTCGAGCGCAATGATGTCGTTTCTCAAAGTAACGTCGCTCTTAACACTCGCCATTTTTGAGAATGTAATAAAAAATGTGAAAATGAAGGCCTTTCTCACTGAATTTATAGAAAACAAAAAGCAAATCCAAGTTGGAGATTTCCTCGGGACTAGGTGAACGAAGGGGCAGTGATGTGGATTGAAAATTAAATGTTGACGTGACAGAATTTATTACAAACATTGGGTTTGCTATGAAAAATTTCAAGTTGCCTCTTCATCTAGATGCTCGCACACATGGAATCATGAAGACATGTATTTTTTATTTAATTCAGGCCTTGAAAATTACACCATTTGCAAGTACAGTTGGCCACGTGACAGGTGTTTGAATAAGAAACGCTTTGTTTAATTGTCAAATCCAACTAAAGAGACAGTGTAATGATGTTTACTCCTAATTATTAATTCTCTTATTTTATTAACTTCTTTAAGTGGGATGTTAGTTTGCAAGAAACCTTCATTCAATCCGATGGCCATTATTTTAACTGCCAAGATTCAAGATTGGGGTGGGGATATAAAATTCAATCAAAATGACTCTTATGAGAGTCCATTTTTTTGATATGTACACTGTGATGTAATTGAGGGGAAAAGGAACATACTTTTGGTAATGAAGTTATGATTTTAGATTGCTCAAATCTTTGAGTTATGAGCTATGGATATAGTGTTTGTCGAACTAGTCGGTTGGCTAAAATGATAATGTAGATTTATTCTCTGTGTGGGATAATTTCTCTATGCTATATTCATTTATTTGTGATCATATTAATTCTTTAATATTATATTCGCCGGTTGTTATTGTTTGAGTCTTTGAGCTTTTGCAATAATGGTCTATTTTTTTTTTTTGATCAGTAATAATTTATTTTATTAATATATTAAAAAGAGTCATTACATCTTCATAAAAAGATCCCTTCGAACCCCTACCCCTATACATCAAGCCTAATAAAAACATACCCCTCCCACCTTTCATCTACAATTATCATAAGGCTATCACCATAGCTTTTGGATCCATCGTTTCATTTACAAGAAACCCTTTACAAATACATACAGGAGATTATAGTCAACTAATATATAACCAAACGGGCTTTACAAAAGACTTCCCATATACAAAAACATACAAAATTCACATATTTCGAAACCATAGCATCAAAAAAAGATGACGTTTCTTCCCTGCACGATCCTCAACCCGCATCGCGTTCCAGCCTTTGGTTCTAGACCACCATTGCCGTTTTCCAAAAAGACACCATTTAAAGCCGTTTCAAAAAAATTGAGCCCACCAAAAACCAAATACCACGTCCCCTAGTCTCCACCTCTATTTGTCCTCCCTCGCCGAGCTCTACCTCTCCTTGTTGAGCGCTTCTTCCTGGGAAATTGTTGTGGGATGTTTGCTTGCACTTGAGATGTTGCAACTTCTTTCCGTCAAAGCACAAGCTTCAGATTTTCCCACGAGTAATGGTTTGTTTATTCTTGCCACACTAGTTTCATTTTTATGAATTAGTGTTTGTTTGCCTTTCTCCGCTTTCTGGTAAAAAGCGTATTCTTAAAAGATTGGAATAGTTAAACAGGAGCTGTACCTCAATAATAATTCAGAGGAAAATCACAAATGCAATTGTGATCTTTCTAGAGCTATTAGCAATATTGGTCCTTATGTCCTGGGCTATAGAGTTATTACTTTAATATTATAATAAGAGCTAGTTCATTCACTAACAGTAGGTAGTCGTAGAGATTCAAAAAAAGAAAGAAACAATAAAGATCCAAAATAGAAACTCATTGAAATACAAGATAGAGGCGATGACAATTTCTCCACTCCTGTTTATATAGAAACAAACAAACAAAAGATAAAGAATCAATAAACATAGGTAGATTGTCTTTGAAAAGTTTTGACAAAAGCATTTAAAATAGACAACAATAAAAAATTGGAATTTGGCAACAAATAGAGGTGTCTATGGGCAAGGTGAAAAGGTGACCCACGACTTTGCCTAGTAGCTGCCTTGTCAAAAGAAGGCAACTAGTCTTCAGTCGCCTCATGTCTCTCTGCCTTTACAGGCAAGTTTAGTATGGTTAACAATGAAATAAATCATCTACATCGCCCTACATAGGAAAGCATAGTATAAGGAAATCTAGGGCAAGCTTCTCTCATAGAAAACTAGAGCAATAGGTGCAGTTTAGGGTTTCAAGAATTCTCATTGTATAAATCATTCTTGTTGTGAGATAGATAGGCAATGCAGTAAATAAATATAAAGCAACTTGCCATCGTAGGATAAGCACATTATTCCTTGAAATCTGCCACATTGAATGGCACAAATAATGAAAAGGTAAGGGGCATAAGTCGTGTAAACTTCTAACTTAAATACGTTCATCAACATATCCATAACCCACTACACAATGTGATGGCACCTTTGTGTGGGGGTTGATTGGGGGTTGGGGTTAGGTGTTATGGACTTTTGGTGCCTTTCACCCCCTTGCGCTTCAGTTATAGGATTCATTTTAAATAAGAAAAAAAATTCATAACTGCATCTAATGTTAATCATCCTATGGTAGTCGCTAGTGAGGAAATTGACTTTCCTATTGGCTAGTGCATGCTTAGTATGTCTTAGTCTTTATTTCAAAAGTTAAGTGCCTATCACATCTAAGCGTTGAGCTCCCTCACATTGGTTGTTAACATGAATATATTATTGTTCTTTAAAATGCCTTTGTGGAGGGAAGGTGTATGGGAAAATTAAGAAAGTGGGGCGGGTTAGAAAAGTCTTTTGGAAGGAGGTTTTATAATAGATGTTAGGTAGGACGAATAAAAGGAAATTTATATTAAGTTTTAAAAGCGTAAGGGGGGTTCTGATATATATGATTATAGATTTATATATGAATTTAAATTAAGGCATTAGAAAATTATTTTAACATTTTAATTTTACATGATATTGTATTATGAATGTTTCTAGGTATGGCATTGAAAAATATAAAGAGTATAATATAAGAAATTTTATGAACTTAAATTGAGGTTGAAATTTTAAAAGTTTAGTAACTTGAGAAGAAACCCTAGAAAGTAATAATTAAGATAAATATGGACAAATAAACTACCAAGTAAGATTTGAATTAACCTTGTGACCTAAGAGCGTCTATCTTAAGACTTCACATTTCTACACAAGCATCATCAATTTAGTTCAATTGCACAACCTATAGAAACTAATAAAATAGCAAATTAGTAGAGTTTTACTTTACTCACTAACTTCTAAATTGGAGAAGGAGAATCTTAATTATATTTCCTTTGGCTAAACCTTCTGATCTCTCTTAATGTCTTGATTTAGTCGTGAATGCAATGGTTTAAATAGTTCTTTTCTTGAATGCTTTAGAGGTAATATCAATCTTTAGGGTAGTATTCAAGTGTACTCTTTAGATCTTTGCATAATGCTTCTTTAAAAGTTACAATTAATGTAAAGCTAAATTTGTTGAAGAGGCTATTTCCTTAAGAGCGTCTAAATCAAACATTTAGTAGTTTAGACTTTGGATGTCATCCTAGGGACTTGGTTTCCTCATTTTCACATAGAAAGCTCTAATAGGGTGGTTGATCCTTGGTGGACTCCCTCTAAAGTGTTTTTCCTTACAAATGCCATACCAAGGTAGTTCAGTCTTCATTTCAAAGTGGGTGAACGAGGTTTGTCACACTTGCAATCACTAACCTCCTACCTAGCCTTTTGGGCAATGTGCCTTAGTGATGTACGAGCAATGTCCCTAGGTGCACATGTAGAACATCATGTCATCATAACATATGAAGAAGTTTTACCATTCAAAATATTAAAAATCTAAAAATGTTGTTATTTATGTTTGTCGAAATTGTGGGCATGACAAATGTCCTTGAAGATTGGTTGATGATTTGCCTTTGATCATTTCATCATCTCGAACATCTCAAATGGTGCTTACCCTCCACTTCGGTATCTCCCTGGAAGTCTCTTCTGCCAAACTAGTGTTGTCATGACAACTTGGACTTCTTGTTTTTGTGTCATTTGGATGTTGATCTAGGTTACCATTAAGAAATTTTAGAAATTCCAGTATTGTTTTTTGCTGGGAGACCCCTCATGCTCATAATCCCCCCCCCCTAGGTGAAGCTTTGTGAAGTTTAATACCTGAATCGTCAATAAGAACAGGTTGTTCAGTAATTTTGAACTTTGGAGAGAGTTGGAAGGGCCCAGTTTCCTCATCAATTACAACATCTTTATTGTAAATCAAGCGGTCAGTTCCCACATCAATCAACCGATAGGCTTTATGACTGTTACTGAACCTTGTAAGCATTAATTTATTACTCTTAGGGTCTAATTTAGTTCTCTTTTCATTTGGAATCTAGGCATATGCTAGAAAACCAAAGACCTTAAGATGACTCACTTTGTTTTTCCTTCTAGACAATTCTTGCTTTGGGGTTTTTTCCTTCACTGTTGATGTTAGAGACTTGTTGAGTAGATAAGCCATGGTGTAAACTGCCTCAACCCAAAACTTCTTGGGAACACTCTTGTTCTCCATCATACATTAGACCATCTTCATAATTTACAGTTTTGTCTCTCAACTACTCCATTCGGCAGTGGAGTATAGGGTGTTGTGTATTGCTGTTTTATATTGTGTTTTCACAAAAGTCATTGAATTTGTTTGAACAAAATTCTCCTCCATTATTAGACCTAAGAGTTATTATAGAACAACTAGACTCTTTTTCTACTAATGCTGTAAACTTTTGAAATTCCTTAAACACATCTGCTTTTAAATTTCAGGAAATACACCCATATTTTCCTACTAAAATTATGTACAAATAAAAGAAAATACTTGTCAAAAGTGACCAATATGATATTCATTGGTCCACAAACATTTGTAGGACTCTCGAGGCTCTTAAAGTTTGTTCGTCGACAAATGGAGTTATGTCTTGCTTCCTTGTTTGGTAAACTCCACAAACACCCAGTATCTGTTGTTGGATGTTAGGCAATCCATCTACCACTTTCTCTCGAGCTAATTGAGAGAGGTAAGATAAGTTGAGGTGCCCATAACATTGATGCCATAGTGTACTGATATCAGATACACTTTTGGTTGCCAATGCACGCTCCTGAACTGTCTAGTATCAACAAGTTGATACAAACCATGATCTTCAGTACCAACAACAATGGTTTTCTTGAATTTCTTGTCAAGTATATAGCATTTGTGTTGGCTAAATATGACATCCAAATTGGGACAATGGCACATAATCTGACTCACAAAGAGCAAATTGTGCTCCATTATTGACACAGTACGCATTGAGAAACATGATATTTTTTCTCTAGAATATATTTGCCCATTTCCTTTGCCAACAATTGTGTACTCCTCACCACCACCAAAGATCATTGAATTTGAGCAAGCCATGTACTTTGTGAAACAATCTTTCTTGTGGGTGATATGTCAAGATACTCCAAAATCTATGTACCACGTAGATGATTTTGACTGATTTATTGGTCATTTGGCCATAAAAGCATAGAAGGTTGACTCCTTTTTCTTAGAATGCTCTGCAACATGAGCCTTTGATGGAGGCCCTCTTGGGTTGGATTTCTTTTCAGCCAACCTCCTTTCACAGTGCTTCTTCATATGACCAAGTTTACCACAATAAAGACATGATATTTTTTAGAGTCAAAGTATTATATTATTCCCTTGCCTTTGTCTTTGTGGGTGATATGTCAAGATACTCCAAAATCTATGTACCACGTAGATGATTTTGACTGATTTATTGGTCATTTGGCCATAAAAGCATAGAAGGTTGACTCCTTTTTCTTAGAATGCTCTGCAACATGAGCCTTTGATGGAGGCCCTCTTGGGTTGGATTTCTTTTCAGCCAACCTCTTTTCACAGTGCTTCTTCATATGACCAAGTTTACCACAATAGTGACGTGATATTTTTTAGAGTCAAAGTATTATATTATTCCCTTGACCTTTCTTCTGTGGCCATTTGACTTTGCCTTTGTCTTTGGCTGCAAATGCTTGTTCCACACTCTATGTATTAGTGCTGCTGCCAAACTTTTTCTTCTGTTTGTCTTGTTGCAAGAGCTCATTGCACAACTCGTCAAATTTCAGGTCAACATTGGTAGATGTGATATTGAGTGTCTCAATAAAATGTTCATAGGCTCATGGTAAACTTTTTAGCGTCATGACCACCATGTCTTCCATCTTGCAACCTATGGCTATTAATTGATCACAAATGTCTTTTATCTTCAACAAATGCTTTTGCAAAGACATCTTATCCTTCATGATTGAGAAAAGCATATTTTTTAGGAAGAAGGCTCTGCCTTTATTTGACGTCTCATGTAGATCTTGCAAGTGCTTCTAAATTTCTGTAGAGGTATACTTGTCTAAACTTTTGGAAGCATTTCATTTGTCACTAATAAGTTTATTAGCATGCCAACTTCTCAATCATGTTCATCAAACTTGTCTCGGTCTTTACCCGAAATTGCTGGCCAAGTGTTAGTGTCGAGGACGATCTTATTGAGGTTTGTTTACTCAAAGATTGTGAGCATGTGTTGATTCCATGTATTGTAATTTTTTTGCAGAAAAAACCCTAGCCACCTTCAAACATAATGTTGGATAATGAAGCCATTAGCCCTCCTACAAAGTAATAATTGAGAAAAAATAAAATTGATGTTATAAAAAACAGCCTTTTTGCAAACCCTAGCACGTAAAAATGCTGAAAAGTTGGTTAAAAACCTTAGTTGCTTAGAAGGAAGACCAAAAACAATTTTTGTAGGAAATTTTTTAAAACCCTAAGAGTCATGATTTTATAAAAGAATCATAAACAATGACATAAAATCAGCACAATATTTTTTAAAATCATTAAAAAATTGGTCTAAAATGCAGTAGAAACCCTAGGTGTGCACAAATGGGCCATGATTTAGTCTAAAAATTATCAAAAAATTGATCATTAAAGGGAGGATTTGATCAGAAGGTCGCCAAAAAATCTGTTCTTGATTGCGACCTTAAATACCGACGATTTTATGGAAAAATTGTCAAAAACTTATAGAAAACCTTTCAGCTGCGACTTTTCTATAACAGTCTCACATGGTTTTTTTGGCTTATAAAAACACGATTTTGGAAGAAAAAAAAATCAACCCGCAATTTTGTAGAATAAAAATCCATGATTTTCGGAAGAAAAATTCTGCTATTTTGACTGGTAAAAATCTGCGATCTGTCCTTGCAAAAATTTCATGCAAAATATTCCTTGTATGAATCCGTACAGTATTTACTATTCCCTATGATACTCCTTTGGCACGTTTTGCATCACAAGCGTGTGAGTTGTCACTGTTGGTAGCAATCCCTAGATCTCCATGCATTCATTGATCCCAAGAAACTCGACTTGAACTCTTATACCATATTACAAAATATTAACATAGAATGATTACCAAGATACTCGATTTTTAACAAAGGAGCGAAAGCGTCCTCAAATAAGAGATACAATAGGTTTATCTAGAAAGGATAAGAGCGACAACTATTAAAGCAAAAGGATAAGAATTTAACTAAAAGAATAAAGAATATTCCTAAAGTCTATCCTAAAGACTAATTGACCATTGTATACTAATTATTACAATAATACTTTAATAATGCATGCTATGTAAAGATCCTTTAGAAAGAACGAATAAATTATATTAATGTCCATGAATGAGTAAGTATATGTAAATGGATCTAGAGGTTACATCCGTTAACAATAGAAAGTTCTAGGAAGAGAGAACCCTATAATCAAAATAATAAAAGTAAACAAAATAGAACAAAACAATGTGCTGCTAACAAAAAGCAATGATGGGATAATAAGAACCACAAAAACATGTGCCAATTAAGATTGGAAGAAACTTTCATTGGATATCTCTGTCTGCATCTGAAATAGAAGAGTTATTTAAACCATTATCGGTCACCATAAGAGATAATGCTTGCTGGGGAGTATACAAGGTTGGAAGATTATGCTGGTATAGCCTAGGAGGAATTGAAGCATTCACTCTATGAACTCTTCTAAAATCCAAGCCCGGTGGAGCTCTTGTAATTGAAGAGAAGTTTGTAATATGAGTCAGCCCCTTTGGCTTGGGTGACATCCAGTGAGCTGTAGATCCATATTATCGGAATGGGGTTGAGTTATGCCGATAGGAAGGAGCAGAGGCATGATGCTCAGAGAGAGCAGGTTGGGGAATCTGAGTAGTAATGGTGTGCTAAGAGAAGTGCTGCTTAATTGATCTATCAACTCTGACATGTTAAGTACCGGTATCCAAAGGATGTCCACCAAATGTTGGAAGCTTGTAGATAAGGTCATGTGTGTATATCTGCACAATTACAATTTTATGATAAAATTTTCTTCTTTTTTGCAGCTCCATTGGACAAACTGATTGTAAATAAAATCACAAAGGTGGATTTGATTGGCTGATAAAAGGTTTTGGAAGTATCACCAAGTTGAGAGGATATTTGGAGTGAAAAAGATATTTTGAAGAGAGGATATTTGCAGTGAAAAAGGTATTATGAAGAGATTCTTTTAGAATTATACTTTTCAATTGGTTAGTTTAGAAGTTGAAGCTTTAGTTGAAGAAAGTGGAAACACGTTGGTCTCCAAGCTATGTTATTGGGTATTGTCCTTTAGTTCCTTGCAACTATTGTGGTATGGTTTTTGCAATGGTACAGGTTCAAGTACATCTAGGGTTTTTCTACTACCTTGGTTACTTGACTATCATAATAAGAACACATTCAAACGAATGTATTAGTTCAAATATGACAGATATAAACACCTAAAAAGAAAAGATCCAAAAATGGAATACACAATAAAAATTGTAAAAATCACACAACTAAATAAATTGCTGTTAGTCTTATAACATCTAATTGTAATCAACTAATTGCATCCAGTTCACATGGTTCTTGAGTTTAACTATAACCGTTGACTATCTTCTTATTTTAAAAAGATAATACACACTTATGTTATATATCTTGTCATGATCCATTTAATACTTTGAATTATCAAGTATTAGTATTTTTTCTTTATTTTATGCATGCAACATGTTGTGGTGTCCTTTGGCTTAGATGCCATTACCAGGGGGTATCTCTTGAATCAGATGTTGTGGTTAAATTGATTCATCATTCAACATTTATATTTAGGCATGTAACATGTTTCATGGGGATTTGAACATGGGTTTCCACAATGAAAGCCCCATTGATTCAGTAGTTCAATGCTTCCTATTTGATGACCATATATCATTGATATTTTGAATCATAGCCAAGCTACATTGAACCTGGGGTCCAAAGAAAAACATGCAAACCTTAATACCTAAACTCATACCTGTAACCATACCTTGGTAACTTAATCTCCCAACTTTTTGAAGAAAATCATGGTGGCCCCATACTAAGATTCGAGGTATGGGGAAAGAATTTTCTAACATTATAATTGTCTCACTCTTCGCTATTTGACATCTAAAGCACAATCAGTATGGAGTAAGTGGATAAGGTAATTTATGTTCCTATTAGAAAATTTACATTTTGCAAGGAATATTAGATGGTAACTTAGAAACAGGGCTTAGGTATGGATGACTGTGCAAAATTTTAGCATATTTAGTTATGCAGGTTATTTTATATTTGCATTGACCTCACTTCAGTGTGCTTAATCGAAAAGCCATTTTCTTAAAGTATGCATTGGTTGTTTGTATTCTAGGAATTTTACTTTTAGTCTATAGTTTAATTTGTTATAGTTTCAATCAATTCTAAAAGATTACTACTATGGAAGATGATATTGTGGTAGTAGATGACTTCTCATTCATGCTATTTAAATTAGTATAGGCACCTTTCCAAATCATTGTCAAGAGGTTGTTTTCTACCAAGAATACAAAAGGACAAAAGTGATGAGTATGGTTATGCAGTAAGCCCTTATCAATTTATTAGAATATATCTTATGGTTATGAATGATATCCTAAAGCGCCAAATGATTTATCAAGCTGCTGCATGACTTGTTGGGCAACATTTGGCTAGCATTTCAATATATGATAATATTTTATAAAATACACATAAGTAATCCTGAAACATATCTTATTGGTATAATAATTTTTCTAGAGTAATATGATTATTGGAAATTAACAAAGCTATAGAAATGGGTGAATGCATGCTGTGCGTGTTATCAAGGGAACACAACAAAATTTATGGGTTTATAAACCTGCCACTATTTGAGAAATTATGCAGATGTTATTAAAGTTTGAGAACCAATAGTAGTTGGTTCGAAGGTGAAGCTACATGAGTAAGGGTCATGGTTCCTTCCAACACATTCAATTCACATTGTCAACTCATGGCTCAACAAGCTGAAAAGAGAGCAAAGGATAATGCTACCATTGTGATATTAAGTTTGATCGTAGACATAAATATGTGGAAAAACATTTGATGCTTATAGAAAATGAAGAATTGAAGACTGAATAAGAGGACAAAGTTTTGGATTTGGCACAGCTTCAGGTCATCTTCGAAGATGTTTATTTTTTATTCTATGCATCCCACACAAACAGTAAAAATAGGAGGCTATATACCAAGAAGCAAAGTGTGATTGTATTGATTGATTCTAGGAGCACTCACAAATTTAGTGATCAAAATAGGACATGTGATTTAAATTGTTTCCCACTGATCCCCCAACTTCTAAGTCATAGTAGTAGATGGCAAGGCTATTAAAGTACAATGTTGAAAGTACAATGGTTTAGGTTACTATCTCCTCAATTTTCATGAGATGTCTATAGGGTTTATAGTTGGTGGAAAAGAATACACGTTCACATACATCAAAGCTTTTGTCAAACTAATCATTATCTCACATAGAATTGAAAAATCACCTAAAAATGGTTATGGCATTTTCTTGATAATGTTCAATAGAAGTCAAGAAGAAAGCCAAACTATTTGATTCAAGTTACAAGAGATAATCTAATAGAACCAATAGATATTCTAGCAATCACTTGTTTGAGATAAGGATTACACTATTGAGTTGATTACATGGAGCAATCCGCCTAAGTTCGTATGTGACTATTATCTATATGAGTAGAGAATTGAGATTTAAGGGATAATTTGAGATTTTTTTGGATTAAAAAAATGAGCTCAACAAGGTCAACATCAAATATGAGTTTACTAAGATAAATCTATGCTCTTGATATCATCAAATTAGAGTAGAAGCTTGCAAGAGCAGAAATGTTTCTTCTTTGCTCCAGGGTGTAATAATCTTCATGTAAAGGAGATGTGGGTTTCTAAATCTTAAAAAAAAGATGATTGCATGGTTGAATTTATCGTGAAAAATGGCATGGGTCATTTCTTTGCATTAGAGAATTCTTTTGTTTGATTCATCATTTTAATGTTTAGGGCCTTTTACACTTGTGATTTATCATATATTAGCAACAATTGAAGTAGAATTGGGGTCGTAGTTATGAATGGTAGGATAAGTAGAGTGAGGACAAGCATTCCTTATAGAGAAGGCATGAGGTCTACAAATTTTGTCTAGGAGATAACAAATCCTTGGGGTGAAAACACATTTATAGGCACAAGGCATAATCCATTGGTTAAGTTGGTTGGTGCCTATACACCTAAGATTGGGGGTTAGATGCTAGTCCTTGTTCTACCATTTGTTGTGATATGTGAATTGGGTATAATTCTTACATGGTACAATTATGAGATTAACACATGACAAGTTGTAATGGCATGGCAATTTCTAAGTATGGCACTAGATAATTTTTGATTTGTTTGTTCAAAATCTAATTTGATAAGTTGTACAAATGACAAGTAGCACCATTTACCAAGTGGGTTGAGGTCACTAGCACATGCATTACTGTCATTGGAATTCTTTTTTCGTATTATTCATATTGAACCTAGATCATCAAAACTCTTAAAGAATCATGGTTTGACAAGTGGCAAGTAGAGTAGAGTACAAGAGGACTCTTGGATGACATAGCTATTTT
>VDFB02276200.1:0-12559 GCA_007258455.2 Sequoia sempervirens | reverse complement strand
GCAAATACATGAAGAAAGAAAGAAAAGCAAGCCAAAAATAATTTGGGATCAAGAAGAAAAAATTGAAAGTGTAAAATCTACATCAAGTTCAAGCAATGTTGTTACCAAAAATAATAAGGTAATGCAAACTCATCCTCCAAATCTAATGACAAAACAAATTTTTGAAAGAAGATTAACATATAGTCAAGTTAGAGAAAGCAATGAAAATGATGAATTGATCAAATTATATATTTTATTCAAATATTGATGTGGAACCTAATAAGTTTGAAGGTGTTGAAAATAAAAGATGGATTGTAGCTATGGAAGAAGAGATTGATGCTACTAAGAAAAACGAAACTTGGGAGCTTGTAAAGCTACCAAAAGACAAATGAGTGGTGGGAAGTAAATGGGTTTACAACATAAAGTACAAAAGTGATGGTACAATTAAAACATAAAAAGCTAGATTGGTTATAAAAGGATATGTTCAAAGGTCTAGCATAGGATATGAAGAAACATATGCACCTATTGCAAGGCAAGATATTATAAAATTGATATTATCATTGGGGGATCAAAAATTTTGGTAAGTACACCAATTATATCTAAATAATTCATTTTTAAAAGGTTACATTGAAGAAGTAGTATATGTAGATCACCCATAAGGACCTAAAGAATAAGGAAAAAATAAATATGTTTATAGGTTGAAGAAAGCATCCTATGGTTTGAAACAAGTAGAAAGACCACGGTATTCAAGAACTAATACATGGTTCTTGATAAATAGATATGTAAGAAGCAAGAATAAACCTACACCGTATTTCAAGAAGGAAGGTAATGAAATATTTTGTGTTTGCATGTGTTGATGATCTAATCTATAGTAAGTTCAAATAGGATGAAGAAATAATTCAAAGATGCAATGATTGAAATAATTTAAAATGATTGAATTACAACTAATTAAATATGTTTTTGGCACGATAGTATTCCAATCTCATTGTAAGGTCTTTATTTGTCAAGCTAAGTATATTCAAAATATGTTGAATTTTAATATGCTATATTGTAAAGGTGTTGATGTAACAATTAGATAGAAATTTGATAAATAATGATGGATAACCAAAGGTAGATGAAAGGAAATAAAGTATTATTGGGAGATTAATATATTTGGCAACTACAAGGCCAACTATTATGTTTGCAATATCAATGATTTCAAGGTATATAAATGAATCTACATAAAGACATATACAAGAAAGAAAAAATGCACAAGTATATGAATAAAATAAAGGTCATGGAATTCATTATTATTCATTTGAAGACTCAAATTTGTTTGGTTATTCACATCCAAATTGGGAAGAATCATCAGATGATAGAAATACAACATAAAGATATTGTTTTATAGTAGGAAGTGGATTGGTTACATGGAGTTCAAATTTGCAAAATATGATGGTATTATTAAAGTACATAAGCAAAATATGTTGTATTAATCATATAATTTACATAATTTATTTGGTTAAGATGAGTTTTTGGAAGATGTGAGACAAAAATAAAGAAATCATATGGTAATATTTTATGACAAATGTGGAGTAATACAATTAAATAAAAAATCTAGTATTTCATGCAAATACAAAACACATAGACCTCAAACACCATTATGTAAGAAATTATAAGAGAATTTAGAGATAAATTTAATTTTACAAACCAAAAGAGCATTTGGAAAATATCATGACTAAAATAGCTAAAAAAGATAATACATTAAAATTTAAAGACAAAGTTGAAAACATAGGGATTTGACATGGGGGGATGCAATAAAATCTAATGTCATATAGAAAAATACTCACAAATTCAAACTATAATGCTAAGAAATTAGAATTGTTGTTGATGAAGATATCTCAAATACTGACGAAGATTATAGAGATATTAACAAAGATAATAGAGATATTGATGAAGATAACAAAGCTATTTATGAAGATAATAATGGTTATTTCCAAAGATGTTCATACATGTTATAGTTTGTTGGAATTTTGGATGCAAAAAATAATCATAATTTATGTTTTTGACATTAATTTCCAATAGTTCAACACTATATTTAGGAAACTAAATTTAAGATTTTTATTTATTAATTGTTGAGAATTAATGTGTCTCAACCTTAGTATTTCCTAGTATATATTTAATTATTATTAAGTTTATTTATTCCTATGTTGTATTTTCTTGCTCATCTTATTTTGTCATCTAGTATGACTTGGTACGATGAGTTGTCATCATGCTAGTAGGTGATATGAGAGGTGACAAGGATGTTTGTGTCCCCACATGGGAATATAGGCATCCCATTTGTGGTATAGAATATTTTCCAAGTGTTGAAATCTTGTAATTATTGTATGGAATATTCCTATAACAAGTTATTGTGGGAGTTAATGGTGAACTCTCAACACCTTAAGATCAATTGCCAAACCAAAATATCTTCCATAAGAGAGAAATGGAAAAAATATCTTGCTTGATTATGGATGAAAGATTGACTGATTGAATATTAAAATGTACATATGATTCCTTTCTTATATAGATAAGATTGTGAGATAGGATTAGACAAGATTGTGACATGTTTCTTAATCCTATGTTATGAGACAACTACCTCAACAATATTAAATGACCTAGGACACAATTATTAAATGCCATGATAAGATAGGATAAGATCATATGACACCTAATACTTCTATAAAAATTTCATAGGACCTAAGTAAACTTAACACACGTAAATAAGACCTATAAGAGAACTAGATAGGTAAAATACATATTTACACCAACACCCCATTAAGTGCAACTTAGAGAGAAGATTATTATGTAGATGATGCAAAGATGAATATGAGTCTTGGATACTTGGTCATGTTAGGTACCCATGTAAAAATTCAATCTCTCACAAACAAAGAAAAGGAGAAAACCCAATGGGATAAAACTCTTCTCCAAAAGAGAGAAAGGATGCAAACAAGGATGATGTATGGAGGACTCAATGATACTCCCCAAGGACTAAATCTATCATGAATATACAATCAATGAACCCCCCGTAAGAGGAAAAAAGAGAGACAATATATCCCCCCACAATGTGTAATCTCCTATAAAAATGGTGAATGCTTGAAGACAAATCATGATCCAATACATACAAAGAATTTTTCTCCCCTTGGGAAGAAGATAGACCAAGTAAAAATGCAGAAATGCTTCTCATTTCAAATAGGAATTGGTAGGAAGAAGAATCCATATGAATGAAAATTGTGTCTCCACAATGTACTCATGGGTTTCCAAGTTCTTAGTAGATGACGATGATGCCACAATCCAATCAAGTAAATCCCCAATCATAGAAAAAGATGGCAAACCAAGAATAAATGAAAATTGATATTGAACTAACTCCAAATACAAAGATGAAGTGACAATAGTTATGTCATGATTTTCATCAAATAGGAGAGATAAACCCTCAAAAGTGATCCTCCAAATCTGAAATACGAGACTCCACAAACAAAGATGCAATGTCTAATAAATAGGAATCCCAATTAGGAAGACAATTAGATACCTATTCCAATTAATCATTGGAATTTATCAATGAATCATCAAAAGAAAATGAATTTTTGATCACAATTGGAGAAGTAGGAGTTGTAAGAGAAGTCTCTAGATCATCAAGATGCTCAAGTTTTGCACCATATTCAAGCTCCTCTAAGGTAACATCATCAAAGGGTAAATTATCAACATCATCAAGTGGAATGAGGAAATATGATGCAGGATCATCTAGGAATGGAGGACTATGTGAGTCTCCAAAAAACTCCCAAATCTTGGTCCAAACTATGTGTGGGACCCTGATTCTTGAAATTTGATTGTAGGTCTCTCTGAAGATCGTGGCAAAAATTTATGATCTCAAGAGCCAAAGAAACAAGGTCTAACTTCAAACAAAAATTATGTAACCAAACAGAAAAATTCTAAAAAATAAACTACATTGTAAAATTCATAGAACCAATTTTTCAACAATATCTTGTTTTCAAAAAAATGATACCTTGGTGAAAAGTTATGCAATTTTTTTGAAAATGACCTATTAGGGCTATAGGGGGTAAAATTGATGAAACAAAAGGAAAACTTGACTTTATTTGATGCCCTAGACTCAACCATGAGGTCCTTGAAACACCAATATACACCCTACAAATTCTTCAATGCAAAATATGTCCCTCATATTTGAGGAGTCTGTATCACTGGACCTTTAATACCATGTAGGAGTTAATAGTGCAACACCCCAAGATCAACTATCAAACCAAAATATCTTACACAAGAGAGAAATGGAAAGAATACTTTGCTTGATTATGGATGCAAGATTGCAAGATTGAATATTAAAATATACATATGATTCCTTTATTATATAGACAAGGTTGTGAGATAGGATTAGACAAGATCATGACATGTGTCTTAGTCCTATGTTATGAGACAACTACCACAACAATATTAAATGACCTATGGCACAAGTATTAAATATCATGACAAGATAATATAAGATCACATGACACCTAAGACTTCTAGAAATATTCCCTAGGACCTAAGTAAACATGTAAATAAGACCTATAAGAGAACTAGATAGGTAAAATGCCTATTTTACACCAACAGTTATGACACGTAAGAACTAGATTCTATGATAGATTGGAAAATTTTTGGAAGGAATCTTATCTAAGCACCCAAATTGAGTTATCACAAGTTGTAAGAGAATCATATATTATTAGTCAATTATGATGAATTCTCTTACAGTTGTAAGTGCACTCAGTTATCATAGATCTTGTGAAAGATGTAAGGTGTGTAAGAGCATTTTCCATACCTATTTTGAGTAAAAATTGGGTACCCGAGTTTAGAGGTGTGAATGAGTCAAATAATCTTGTACAAGTGTCATTTGCATGCTTCGAGGTGGTGGAAAAATGTGCCAAGTGGATTTGGATGCTCATATTTTGTAGCTTCCTCGAGAAGCTACCTTCATACTTATATTCTCTATATATTGATGTCTCACATCTCAAAAAATTTCTTACATTTAATAATGTTAAGTTATTTAAATATTTATGTAAAATGAAATTTATCAGTTTTGACTTGTGATGAATTTAAGATTTCAATGTTATTTGAAATATATTTATATTCATACGACATTGTGTAGTACCCTCCATTTTAATTATGTATGTTTTATGTTAGCATGTTTTCAATGTTGATAGACCTTGGTACTTTGTTTTGGTGTATTGATCGCTGACTTTAGAGCGATAGTGGATTTATTTTGTGATATGATGATACATTGTATGGTGATAATTATTTCTGACATGCTTTATGTTAGCATAGATGTTTACTTCTGATGTTATTGCTATCTATATGCTTATGTAGATTAATTGTTATTTGTTTTGTCAGTTTGATGTGATGTGTATTGGTGTGGAGAACGGAGTTGCATCACTCGCTTGCAAGTGCCTTGTAATTTATGTGATTTTCTCCGCACGGTGTGTTTGAATAATGGATTATATGTATGCATGTTATTTGTCTGATTGCAGGATTGCAGGTACATGACACTGACTCCACCTGGTTTCTCAAGTCTTAGCGTGTCAAGACTCAACGAAAATGTTGATTGGGAGGTAGTAACAAGGTTTTCCTAGTCTAGTCTTAAACCCAATCACAAGTATGTCATCAATTTAAGTCTGGTGTCTTTGGTGGTCTTGTTTGTGTTTGATTGGTTTATTTGTTATGAAAGGAAAATTTTATTAAATTAATGATAGATTAATATTCTTTAATTTAATGTTTATTTAAATTAATTTTAAATGTTGAAAATAAAGCTTTACATTTTATTTAATTAATTAATTAGTTTATTTGGTTAAGTAATTTAATCTTTGAGGTTAAAATTATTTAATTAAATTAATTAATTAATTAAATTAAAGTTACTTTATTTGTAAGATTAGATTAAATTTAAATTAATTGCTTTGTTGGAAATGAAATTTTAATTGTCAAATAAATAAATTAAATAAGGAAAAGGGAAATTGTATTTTGAAATTTGAATTCTTTAGTTCTTTAAATGCATGAATTCTTGATAAGGAAGAAAGAAAGAATCATCCGAGAGGTGGTTAGAAGATATTTTCTTCTTGACATGTGTGGTAGTTAAATTAGTTGCTTCTTGTTAAGGATTCTCTCGGAAGATATCATGTGATTTGGGGAAAATAGGAAATCATGGCACGAGAAGTAAAAAGTACAGGGAATTGTTGAAAGGATTTTTGCTAAATTCTTTTGGTTTTTTTTACTTTAAAAATTCTTGGAAGAAATATTGAGATTGCTTCTAGTTTTGGATTTGTTTTCTTCTGGATATTGGTGTTCTGGAGGGGTTTGAAGATTGCACACATCAGGCAAACAAAGCTTTTCTTCTATAGACAAGTTTCCGAAGCTACATAATACAGGTATTTTCCTGTGTATTTAAATTTGTTACTTTGGAAAAGATTGTCTATGTAAATAAATTTTAAATTACCTGTAGAAGAAATTTTATTTTGTTAAAACTCTTGTTCTTCTCGGTAAATTGTTACTAGTAATCTTTTTGTAAGGATTTGTTAATTTCTATGTAAATCTCAAGAAAACATGGATATATAGAGAAATCAGGGAAAACAAAAGAAGAGATTCAAAAGAAAACATCTGTAGATTTGTTACTTCTCTGTAGATAAGATTGAGGAAAAAATATACTTTTGTTACAGTCTCTGTAGAAAATAGTTTGAGTAAATAAATTGTGAAGGAAATCATTTGTTTGGAAAATGAAATTGAAACTCTCTGTGTTTAAATTAAAACTTGTTGGGGAAAAATTGTGTGTACTGTTAAATTTCTCAATTTCCCATTGAAAAACCCTGTTGAAATTTATTGCCTGATTGAGGTATTTTAACTTTCATTTTATTGTGAATATATATACCTTCATATATAAATTGGATTGTGTAATTATGTGGAGAAATGTCGTACTGGCGAAATTGGTGTATTAAAAAAAAATAATGAAATTTTGTAGGACGAATTTTGGAGGAAATCGCTGTTTGTTTTAATTTATTAAAATTTTGTGTGAAAATATGTATATATTTGGGAGCCGAAGTGCTGGGGGGCTAGCCCATAGCCGACCCCGCAGGGGAGACGACAGTGAGGGCAGAGCCTAGCGCTGGCTTCACAGGCAATGCTTGGCTCTGCCACCCACAACTGAGCCCTTTGGGGAGGGCTGGGGAGGCAGCCCTACCCACAGCCACAGCTATCGTGGTAGGGTTTCTAAAGCTTTTATTTATCTTAAAAAAATAGAACTTTGATTTTATATGACTTAATTTTAAATTATCAATAATTAATATTTATATAATTTATAGTTATAATATATATATGCTATATATAATATATATTATTAATATAATATGTGTTATATATAAAATATATATATTATATTTATATTTATATACTTATTAAACATTAAGAAATTTGTAAGTGTAATTATGTTACTTTTGGGATATAAAAAAAAAATAGAAATAGTTTATTAAATATTTAGATATAAATATTTAAATAATTATTTTATCATGACAAGGGTAATTTGTGCTTAAACTAAATTGATTTCATGAGCTTATATTGATTTCATTATAATATATGGTTATGAAATTGGGAAAATTATAGATTTGATTTTCGTCGTGAATGGAAGATGAATTAAATCCCAAATGATTAATTTTGTACTTCATGTTTTGATTGACTGGATTTAGTAGATCCTCATAATAGAAGTTCATTGTCCCTAAATTGCTAAAATTTGTATTTTCTCTTTTATTTGGAAAAATGGGAATGTATTAGAAGTACAAGTCTTCTAGTTAAGTTTGTTTAATGTGGGAGTTGTTATTGTTAAAATACGATCTATGAGTTAACTAGGGTAGTGCACATGGTTTTTGCATGAATTTTAGACACCTGGTTCTATGAACAAGATGTGATGACCATTGTGTCATGTTTGGTAATATATGTTGATTTTTGTACACTTTCCTACCTTACTTAGTGAACTTAGATTCCTTGTGTTATTTTTAGGGGAGTGGCTCTTTGTGAGGGCTGGTACACAAAGTGGTACCTGGGTAACTCATGTAGAGTTGGTAAGTCAGTGAAAACTAAATCAACATATTGGGTATTCAAAAATATTTAACTAGATTAATTGTGCCTCACTCATGGACTTAAGAGCTAGTTCAGTCTTGAAAATGAGTCGAGAAGGCCTAGAATGGCGAAGTCGATATCTTATTATTTTAAAAGATATTTGATTCCGCAATAGTTTGCATGTGGGGTCAGTTTTGTAAGAGGTTGCCAGGGTAACCCTAGTTGGGGGCCCGAACCTAGGAAGAAACACCAGGGTAACCTATTCAACATTGTGATGACACTCCACCTAAAATAACAGTATCCTTGTGAACTTAGCATGTTTGATTATCCTAATTCTAGAAGCAATGTAACCAATAAGTTAAGTATGTACTTGTATAGAGTTTCTATGTTTTTACTTGTGTCTAGGGTTTGTAGATTATGTCTAGGGAACCTTATTACTATCTCCTAGCATGAGGGGTGGACCTATGGGTACCACATGGTTGGGTGGAATGTGCACCTTACTCCATTGGGTCCCCAGTTTTTTATCATGGCAACAAGAGCTTCATGGATAGAGAGCTTGTATTTGGATATATGTGTACTTTCTTAAATGTATCATTGTAAATCTTGTATTTATAATATTCGTCAATTGTTATGAGTTGAATATTTGTAATATGTAATTGTAACTATTATTTGATCTACCTCATCTGGAGAATGAGTATGGTAATGTCATTTCAAATGCAATGTAAGAATCTTATTTGAACTTTATATCTTTAATGATGTAATTTAAATTTTATTTAGTTTATGCTTCTAAGTTAATGTGAGATAATTATATGTAATATTAAATACTCTTGTCGTCTATGGGAATTTTCAGATAGTGTGTCGTTGCATTACTTAGGGAATGTTTGCAATTAATTAAGTAAATGTATACACTTTTAAAAAAAAATTATTACACTTTCGTAGACAATGCATCATTCCTTAGGTTACAAGATGGGGCATTACATTTATGCCCAAGCCAAATCCAACTAGGGCTAAGGGTTAAAAATACCAAAAGAAAATAAAAATGTGAGTGCATTTTTGCACGCTTTTCATAATAACACACCCGCATTATAATGCAAGCATATTATAATGTGAGCGTGCTCTATAACATGCTCACGTTTCTATGAAGAAAAAAAGATCTCTCTCTCTCTCTCTCTCTCTCTCTCTCTCTCTCTCTCTCTCTCTTTATCTTTCTATCTCTCTCCACCTCGTTATATAACTTACAATCTCCCTCTTCTTCATACTATATAGATGAAATAAACATTTAAATATGAACATTTACATCTTGAAAGTATAAGTGAAATTTACATATGGACATTTACATCTTAAAAGTATAAGTGAAATTTACATATGGACATTTAATTTATTATACTTTATGTTATATTTCATGTATACAGTTTCAAGATATTTGAGAATCGTTTCAACTCTCTAGGAGTTATAATGTAAATTATAGGTTTTGGAAGATCTTATACTTTTTTAGATAGTCAAATATTAGTAATCAACAAGCTCCTATAATATTGCAATTGTATAAGGGTAACTTTGTTACTATAAAAATCATAATCAAGCCAATCCTTAAATATATCTCTCCATATCTCTCCCTCTCCCCTCTCCCTCTCTCTCTTCCTCCACTTTACACTTCTCTTTATCTCACAAATCTCTCCCTCCATATATCTTGAACCTTCTTTTAATGACGGAAATTTGATTTCTCGACGCTGACTTCGATCTTTATCCTTTGATTTTTATTTTGACTTTTTGATTCTCGATTTTAATATTTATCTTCTTCTTTCACCATTCCACCGAGAGCCGGTTTTTCTCAATTCTTCTGCCTTTACACTTTTCCCCACGCTTCGACAAGAACTAAACCTTCAACATTTGGTTCCATACAATAGGAGAGAGATAGAGATGAGAATGAGATATAGATAGATTGATAGGAGACAATGAGAGAGAGTTAGAGGAGAGAGGGATAAAGATACATGGAAGAGATAAATATATGGAGAGGTATAGAGATATTAAATGATAAAGATAGAGATAGATAAGGATAGATAAAGTGATGGAGAGATAGAAGGGGAAATATGGAAAGATGCAGATAGGGAGAGAGATAGAAGCAAAAATAAAGATACAAATATAAAAAATTAAGAGAAGAGAGATAGGGAGTGAGAGGGAGAGAGAGAAAATGATATGGATGAGTAGAAAGAGGGAGACATATCTAGAGATAGAGAGGGAGAGGGTAATCCCACAATAATGAGTCCCTCTTTTTTATCAAGATGAACATTTATATCAACGTTTTTAATTGAATCTTCACCTTTTGAGACCTATAGCAACTAAACCGTTAAGAATTTGAAGACAATCCAAACTAGTGATTTGTGGCATTTTATGTGTAGATTCAAAATATATATTTTAATTTTTTTAAAAAAAAATTGTGAATATTTCAACATCTTCTTTAATAACTAATTTTTAATACTAAACAACATTTTTAGAAAGTACATTTATGTCGTCTAGGATAACTTTTTTTCTAGAAAGGATAAAATTCTCTCTTTTTTTTAAATATAGATTTTTAACACCAATATCTAGTGAATGGATATTTTTTCATTATATTTTTTTGTTACATATATTTTTTTAATTAATTTTAAGTCAATCAGAACTATAATTTGACATCGGGTAAATATGTCATCAAGAATCTTTTTGTATGTATCAAAATTAGTTTTTTTTTTTTTTGAAACGAAGACATCAATACTTAATGTAAAGGTATTTTTTAAATTTTTAAATAATGGTTTACTATTTTTCCACCTCAGTAGAATGAAGAACTTGATGTTTGGTGAAAAACCTATGTTCAGTAAAAATTAAAACTATATTTTCTAAGGAAGTTTTGAAGAAACAAAAAAATTCTTGCTAAGAACCTTCATTTGAAGGTTTTACCTTTGAAAAAAGGTAACTTTGTTCAAATATCTCTATGTACAAATTAACTTCATATGGAGCATATCTTTGCTCAAAGATTAACCTTCAAACGAAAGTCCTTTATTCAAAGATATTTCTTCGAATGAAAGTGTTCTACTAAATCATCCCTCCTCCCTCCAAAAAATTCATAGTTCCAAAATTAGGACTCAATATTGTGAGATTACTTGAGAGTGAAAGATAGACAGAGAGGTAAAGGTGGAAATAAAGATAGATTAATAAGGAGACCTAGGAATTATTGAGAGAGATATGGAGGAGATAGAGAGAGATATAGAGATGCTAAGATAGAGTTATAGAGAGGATATATATATATATATATAGGAAGATAAAGAGAGAGAGTGGTTGAGATAGAGAGATGGAGATGGGTGAGATAGAGAAGAAAGGAGGGAGGGAGAGATATAGGTAGAGAAGGAGAGAGATAAGAGAGGGGGGAGAGAGAGATACATAAATAAATATTGAGGGAGAGAGGGAGATATATAGAAAGAGGGAGCAATAGAGAAGGAGAGATATAGATAAAAGAGGGAGATATATCTAGAGATAGATATAACTTGTAAAATATAGAGGGGTGAAGTGATAATGAATAAGATAGGTTGAGAGAGATAGAGGGATAGAGAGAGATGGAGAGATAAAAAGATAAATATGGAGAGATAGAGATAGGGGAGAGAGATATAGACAAGAAAATAAAGATATATAGATATAAAGGTCTAGGAAAATGGAGAAGGAGAGATGGAGATGTATCAATAGATAGAGACAAAGAGTGGAAGATAAAGCTAGAGATTAAGATAGAGACAAAAGTAGATAAAGAGATAGAGAGATAGAGGGATGGAGAGGGAGAGATCAAATCTTTGCATTGAGAGTTCCCATATAATGTCTCTTTACACAACATCACTTTAGACACAAGTATATCATAGTGAGGGGAATTTTCTATAGAATTTTCTACTAGTTCACTTGTATGGGTTAGGTTTAATCTTATGCAACAAGATCAATTCTACACATGTAAATCATTCATCTTAGTTAACAGATCCAAAATCATTCATCTTTAAAAAGTCTTATTTTTCTACACATTAGTAATCACTTCTCAAGATTTTCTTACAATAAATTTCTCCATCCAATTTTCATTTAAATTATGTAATTTTATATTATAATTCTAAATTTATTTTCAAATCTAAACATTAAATCCTAAAACTATTTTAAATTATAATAAAAACATGTATTTTAATGACAAATATAAATCACCTATATTTAATTTACTCAATAAACTTATAAATACAACATCTTCTTTTTTAAATATTATTAAATATAACATTACATATAATCTATACTTTATATTAATTTATAGTATACAACTCTTTTTAAAATTAAAAAATATTAAAGAATAAAAAATATTAAAAAATATTAAAATATTATTTATATGTATCAATACAATATAATAAACATCATTGACTCTTAATATTTAACTAATCTTTTTTATTGATTTTTTAAAAATAAATTATTATTATAATTTTTATCACTAATT
>VDFB02276199.1:0-65524 GCA_007258455.2 Sequoia sempervirens | reverse complement strand
AGGTAAAATTTGAATTACCAATGTATGATGGCACTTTAGATGGAGAATCTTTGTTAGATTGGATTTCTACTTTAGATAATTTCTTTGAATGTGAAGAAGTTTTTGATGATGAAAAGGTGAAGATAGCCAAGACTAAATTGAAGGGGCATGCTTTAGTTTGGTGGGATTTTGAACAAGCTGAGAGGAGAAGAAGAGGTAAGTCAAATATTTCTTCATGGGATAGGATGGTAGCTAAGTTAAAGGGAAATTTTTTTCCTAAAGATTATGCTATTCATATGTCAAAGAAACTTCAAGATTTAAAGCAAAGAGAAATGGATGCAAATACCCACACTAATGAATTTTATAAATTGATTATAAGGGTTGGACATGTAGTTCATGATGTTGAAAAAGTATCCAAGTACCTTAGTGGGTTGAGATTTAACATCCAAGATGAAATAAGTATGCATAATCCAAAAACCATTGAAGAATGTTCTCAGCTAGCAATAAGGGTAGAAGAAAAGGTTTAAAGGAGAAAAGAAAAGTTAGTAAGGGGAAGGGGAAGAACTTCAAGAGGTAGAGGCACATTTTATTCTTCAAGACAAAGCAATGAAAGTCAAGGTGATGCACAAAAAGGAGAAGAATCATTTGCAAATTTCAGAGGTGGATTTAGGGGATCAAGAGGTAGATTTGGAGGTGGTAGGAGTGCAAACATGTTCTCAGGAAGATGCTACAATTGTAATGATAATGGTCACCCTTCTTGGAAATGTCCTAAAAAGTATGGTGCTTCATCGAATAGTGGAGAAAGAAATAATGAAAGGAGAGCTCAAATTGTACAAGAGAATGAATGTGAAAGTTCAAGTTCAAATACTCTATGTGTTGCACCTAAAATGGGAGAAAGTTTGATTGTAAGGAGAAATTTGTTTCAAGCATCCAAGGAGGAAGAAATGGCCCAAAGAAAGAAATTGCTCAAAACATCTTGCAAGTGCAAAGGTAAGGTGTGTAAAATTGTGATTGATTCAGGGTCTATAGATAATCTTGTTTCTTGTGAAATAGTTGACAAGTTGCAGCTAGAAAGGATCCCTCTTGAAAAGCCATATCATGGTTCATGGGTGAGTGATAAACAATCAATTATTGTTAATGAGCAAGCATTAGTTGAATTTCAAATTGGTGGATATAGGGATCAAGTACTTTGTGATATCTTACCTATGAGTTGTTGCCATTTAATCCTTGGTAGACCATGGAAATTTGATAGGCACTCTATTTATGATGGAAGGGAAAACACTTATAAGGTTTTGAAGGATGGTATCAATTTTATCTTAACTCCATTGTAGGAGGGTGGAAAACAACAAAACCGGGTAGCTAACATTATTACCTTTGGTAAGAAAGAGTTTGAGAATTGTTTAGGTAGTGAACAAGGAGGAAATAAGACATTAGCAGCCACTTCAAGGTCAAAAAATGACAAGATAGTGAAAGAGCAAGTTGCAACAACCATGGGAAACACTGAAGAAGGTAATAAAAATATGTTTGAGATTGAGTTTGAAAAATCTAGTAGTGAAAAGATAGAAAGTAAACTAGGAAGGAAAGTTGGAGTAGAGGTTGGGGTAGTGTTTTGTCCCACAGTTGTTGGACATGTTGCAGGGTAGTCAAGAGTGGAAAGTGCAATGATAAAGAGGTTTGTTAGGGTAGATAATGAAGAGAAAGAAAGTCAGAGTGCAAAGGAACGTGGAGAGGAGATGGTTTGTCAAGGACAAGAGGATGGTTTAAAGTGTGAAGGTAAAGGTAAGGGGAAATCAAATGAATTTAAGTATGAGAAAAGTGTGTTTGTAGGTGGTAAGGTCAGAAGGAGGATAGTCAGAGACAATGGCACAGTTAAGAGGTGTATATCAGGGAAGTCAATAGAAAAGAGCGTAAATATTGGTGATGATAAATTCAATTACAAAGGTGATGTTTCAAGACAACAATGTAAGGATTATACAAAGAGAAAAAGAAAGGATGAAGGACAAGGAAGTGTAGAAGACAAGATGGAGTAGACAGAGGTTCATTTCCAAGAGACTTGGAAAGATTTTAAGGACGGTTGTATGGTGTAGGAGCACCAATCTAATTTTTTATACATGTGATCAATATGATTTTAGATAGGTTTATCTAGGATTTGTGGTCTTAAAGAGTGTCAATAAGGTCAATTGGACCATTAAAATGTATCAGGGAGGTCATGTTTGCAAAATTATGTAATGTTGTCAAGGATACTCAAAAGTTATGTAATATGTAATTAAGGGTTATTGAAGGGTGTTGAGCCTTAGGTTGTGGTAAATAAGGTCCCATTGGATAATTATATATGTTTTTAAGTCATTTTTGTAGTTATTAGGAAGTTTCGGGGGTTAAAAGAGCAAAATTGCCAAAATGGACAAAATTGTTAATATTGTAAAAGCAAAAATACAAATTTTGGGAACTCGACGACCATAAGAGAATCCAATAGTTAGTTAGGTGGTTTGAAGGGAAGATAGGTGTGAGAAATGCATAAATAGGTCTCCTCCAATGATGAGGAAATTTGTTGAAAGGTTTTGTAAGAAGATTTAATCAATAAAGCCCCTAATTTATTCAAAATTCTATGTTTTTCTCTATAAAAATGCATTACCAGTGAATTGTATGGGCTTGTACTATAATATTTCACTCTAAAAGTTTGTGAATTTTATAGAGGGTTGAGATACCTTCATTTTGAAACTAGTTTGAGTACTTGAAACTGTGTTTAAGGCATCTTACCTTCATTTTTTTTGTAATCGTTGGGTACACCTTGTTTTAGAATTTTGAGGTCTTAACAATGTTTTAGGCCCATTCCACAAGTTGTATTCCTTGTGTCTCTATGGAATGAGCATATTATGATGAAAATAGGGTGGTATAAGGTAGGGTATATTTTGTATGGTGAGTTGTTGGGGTGAAGTATGACTATCCTGAGGGTTTGTGTTAAGGTTGAGTGTGAAAAATGGAGGTTTTGTGAGCAAGTTTGATGAAATGATGAATGGGAAGCCTATGTGAAGGTCTTGTGAGTGTGTGTAGGAAATTTGAAGAGTTTTGGAGGAAATTACAGTGTTGTATGTGTTGGGGAGTCCATAGTTTGAATAAACACTACCCATAATGGAGTAAAAGGAGGGTTTGTTGGGTCAACATTGAGAAGAGGGTTTGGTGAACTAAAACTTGAAGAATTTGTGGTTTTTTTATCTGTCACAAAGGTTTGGGAAGTTTTCTAAGGTTGATACAAGATTTTAGGGCACTCTCTTTGAAAAATAGGCCTAATTGAGGGTCTTATCAGCATAGTTTCAGGGTTTAGTAAAGTAAGGTTCAAAGGAGTCAATAATTATTTTGGTAGATGTTTTAATTGGCCATGATGGGTGTTTGAAAATGCTAAGAGTTTGAGTGAGGAAAGGATTTTTGAGAAGAAAAGTTGTTAAAACCCAGTCTGCAGACCTAGTTGGCAAAGGCAGAGTTGAATTGAAAAGGTGACTTCTAAAGGTTATGTGAATATTTTGTGGTTTGATTCTAACTTGAATTGTGTTGATTGTGAAGGAAATCTCCTATCGCTGCATCACATGTGCATCAACACCTTGAAATTATTGAAAAGAAGGAACAAGTACCTTTGCATGTTGCATCAACACTCCAATCACCATTTCCTTTGATGACAATCACTTTTGCATCACTTTGACATGATTGAAAAAAACATATTTGAAGCCAACAAGAATCAACATTATGAAATCATGACCAAGTTCACCAACAATCATCAACAAAGCAATTGATGCATAACACTATATTGTTATCATTGTTCATGACATCTGCAAACCAAATCTAACTAAACATGACACTTGCAAAATTAACTTCCTTCATGATGGACTAACAACCCTAAGTTTCTTCTTGATGAAACCTCTTTGTTGTTGTCTATGGGGTTTGTATGATACAACAAAAATCAATTCCCCCTTAACTCATGCTATTCTTTATGCAATTATGGATGTCTCTTTTGTAGTATGCACAAGCTTAGGGTCTTCTTTCTCTTTCTCTTGTTTTCTTCTCCAAAATTTCATCATGCATGCATTCATGAGATGATTAACTGGTTTCATTAAGTCACTCCTACAATACCATGCTTTTTGTCCAACTGTATTGCATATATGGCATATGACCTTTCTTTTTCTATTTGACCATTCATAAAAATGCTTATTACATACAACTTTATTTTCATGCATCCAACACTCTATTGCTCTATGACCAAGTTCATAACATGAATAACAATAACCATAAAAAGATTTTTCAAACCTAGACATTTGACGTTGTCTTGAAAAAAAACTCTTCTAAACTTGTTAACTTGTGCAGGATAATTTTTTTTCTTCTTCTTGTCTTCAACCTTAGGAGTAGCAGAATAATAGTTTAGATCTATTTTCTTCCTTGGCGTTTCTATGACCTTAGAACTCTATCTTTGCTTGTTATAATGAACTCTTTTGTATCCATAATCACTACTATCCTAATCTGCAAACCTTTTGGAAGTAGTGCTTGATTCTCCTTGTTTATTTACTACCTCTTTTAATGAGTTTGATTCCATTGGTGCTTTTCCAACATTCTTTTTAGACATTGCAACATCTTTGTAACTATTTTCTTCATGTCCTAACCCACATTGTTTGATATTGACCTTTGAATTAGAAGCATTTTCTCAAATAACTCAATGCTCTACTCATTTTGAAGACTCCTCTTTAACTCCTAATTTACCTTCTCTAATTTTTTTCCTAGAGACAACACTTCAGCCTCTAGCTTTTGACAATCTTCCATTTTGGTTTGCAAGTTTGTGCTAGTGACTTCTTCAACTCTTCTAGACTCATCCAACTGAAACTTTAGATTCTTAATAAGCTAATTAGATTCTTCACACTTCAATTTTATTTTTTTCCACTTCTTCAAGAGTTGAAAGTATTTTGACATTGGAATCCCTTTCTTCTTGAAGTTGGAACTCTAAACTCTGATTCTTCTTCTTGATTTTCTTGATCTCATCTAGGGTAGAAATAAGTTCACCTTTGAGATCAATTTCACATTCATCTTCATCATACTCTTGTTCATATTCACTCCTAAAGTAGTCTCCTTCATTGTCAACATTCTCAACTACAAAATCATCTTCTAACCTTGTATCTTCTTCAATTTGTAAGTCATTTCTTATAATTGCTTCTTCATCATCCTTTGTATTTGGTTTAGGGGGTGCTTGTTGTTTAGCATTCTACTGGGTATTTATTTTTCCTTTGTTTATTTTACTTTTTTCCATGATAAGTAATCCACTACTAGGATCACCTATGTTGATTAAACTTGTGCAAGGAACCAAACACTTTGATACCACTTGTTGGAGTACAAGACCACTGAGAGGTGAGGGGTTGAATCAGTGGTTTAATGAGAAACCAAATTTCAAAACTTAACTCACTTGTATTATACAAAAAAACTCATTCAAAACACTTCAAATATGATATGGAAATACTTGATCAAAGATGAACAATCAAGCACAAAATGGAAAACCACCAAGAGAAGAAAAAACACAAGTGTTATGAGTTGAAAACCCTAAAGGGTAAAAAACCACTCTAAAAATAAGTTTCATTAAGCCTCACTAACCAAAACCTCACTGGTTACATATTGTATGCCTCATTGGAAAAACAACAAGCCTCACTACCTACACTTTATGCCTCATTGGAAAAGCCTCACTAGCTACTCAATTTTCCTCACTAGCTTCTCAATCTGCCTCACTGGAAATTTTCAATTTGCCTCACTCGAAATATTCAATCTTCCTCACTAGAAATCTTCAATCTACCTCACTGGCAATCTTAAAAAGAAAAAGAATGACAATCAGAGGGTTACTTCATTTCAATACAAACCACTACACTATCTCTGCATCAATTCAACAAACATTGTATCCCCTATTCACATACAAACATTCAACATGTAATCTTCTTTGCATACATGAATGAAGATCTCTCTTCAACACTCCCATTCAACAACCACAATGAACAATAAACAATGAATCATAAAGTGTTTGCATCAATCTTCTGCACATATCTTGGTAGTAACAAAACAAGATAAATGACACAACAACCATGTCCACAATTATGACAAACAATCCTAGACATCAGTCACATGGACTTGCACATGTAGGACACTATCTAATAAATTCACACATTATTTTCACTTTCAATCAAACTCCAATCATAAATGATCTTGATCACTTCACACTTCTATACAAAACAACACACTTCATGACATCATATAACACTGTTATTCAAAACTCCCTCACTCTGCATTATCACAAAAAATATATGTTATCACTATCTTCACAAAGCACAGTTCATTGTTCTCATCTTCTCAATGCAATAACATTATTCCTCAAACCATCTCTCAACCTTAATGCATAAGTCTGTATACTAAATCATCACAGACCTCTTCTCACTATGTCATTAAAATCTTCTTCTATTTTACATTTCCTTGATAGAAGGATATCATTCATTCTTTACAGTCTTACCATGCTTAGTACCTTGGAATCATCAACTAAATTCAAACAGATTCTTACACATAATACATTTTTCTTCAAATCAAACTTACTGACTGTTAGAATACCAAAGGAATTTTCAATTTGGAATATTAATCCAATTTGGCACCACCCAATTATCCATTGATTTGTTCATATTCAAGCAATTACCTAATAAGTGGCTATCAAAATCCCAGTCAAAGGAAAGACTACTATAAATGACTATTAGGCATGTTTAAATTTGAGCCTTTGATTCTTGAATACCCCCCAATCCAACATTTAAGTGTTGGATGCTGATCTTACTATTAAGCAGTGGAATATAAGATTATAACCTTCCAAGCCAGTTAGGGGTCAGTTGCCAAACAAGGATAACCCCTTTAAGACATCACTTAACTGACTGTCAATTGGTAATAGCAAGTCAACTTGAAAATATATCAAAAAACAACTATAATATAAAATTTTCACAAAGGCTTTTATTTTGGGTTTTAAAGAAAACATGTTACCTAATGATTAAACCCTAAACCATGTCAAACCCTTAATGAATTGTGCACCTGTGATTGAATTTAGATCTCTGCTAGAACCCATGAGTTCTAGAGGCAAAGCATGATGGTTTTTACATTTTCAAAGAAGATGTAATTTAAAGAAGAATATATCAATTTGATTTGAAACCTTAACCCTAAAGGCTAAGAAGACCTTAGTACACAAACTTTGCTTTCATGACTTAATGTAATCCTTTTCAATTGCATATCTTTGAAATCAACCTTTCCTTCATGTCAAACCAAGTATCTCTAAGAAACATCTCTTTGACATCAACCTTTCCTTCATATCAACCTTTCCCTCATGTTGCATCAATATCAAGTACCAAAAACATTAATTGACATCAATGACAAGTCAACAATAACATGCATGATGCAAGAAGACTTTGATGTGATAATTGGATCTTGGTTGTTGCAATAAATATTCAATAAATCTTCTCTTGAATTCCTTGAATTGCTCTTGAAATTCTCTTGAAATCTCACTTTAGCTCTTGTAATTGAACACTTGAAAACTTAGATCAAACATAGTGAAATAACCTTATATTTGTAGATATGTAGCATTAATTTCCTGAAATTCAAATATCACAAGCCAACATCTGAATATAGATTTGAATATGTTAAAATACCACCAAAAAAACAATTTAAATTTAGCTCCTAGGTCTAAGGGAGGACCCATTTTCCCATGGGTGAATGGGTTCTAGGTCTTGTAGATACCCTAAATTGTCCTAACTGGTGAACAACACTATTTAACTAACTTTCACCCTTCTTCCCTAAATGATTAAATAATACATTATTATTTAATTATTATCAAATTTAATATTCCTCTATTAATTAAGTGATTTAACATTATTTAATTAATTCATCCTCAATCATCATTTTTGACTAATTAAATAAATTTCATTTGTTTAATAAAAGTCCTAATTTAACCCTATTTCTATCTATTAATTAAATAATCTTGCATTATTTAAGTAATTCACTATATCGTCACCTAATCTAATTTGATTCCTCTTGATTAATTAAATTAACACAAGTTATTTAATTATGTCATTAATATACCTTATCCATCTAAATAAATTAAATTGTTATCATTTGATAATTTAATTAAATCACTTTCCCCTTTCTAAACCTAAATAATTAAATTAATTATTCGACATCATTCAACATAGTAAAAAAAATATATAACTTTATTTGTTAAAGTCAAACATGACTTTCACATTCAACTCAAAATATTAATTAATTATTCAATTAAATAATTATCCTCACCCTCCTCTTTTGATTGAGCAAATCACGACCACTGATTTCTCACTCTAAATAGTTGACTAACTCATCTATTCTTCAATCCCACTAACTACTCAACTTGATTTCTTCAATCAAACCAACTATGCAATCTAATTCCTCTGATAATGCAATTAAAATCCTTCATTGGATCAATCACAAAAGCTAACTGGCCAATCTATTTCCTCTCAACAATTCTCAACCATCGATCGTGATCTTTTACAACTAAATCTCAACCGTTCATATTGAAACTAAAAATCTATAAAATAATCTTCTACCTTCTCACAAATCATCTAGAATTCACATAATGAAGCATTGCACAACCAATTCTTGAGCACATTGATAATTATTGGCATCATATTCTAGTTCACCATTTACACAAATTGAAGCTTTTGCAACAACAATAGAGGCTTTATATTTAATCAAGCAATCTGACATCCAAACGTCAATACAAACACAACTCCAACATGGGGTGGTATAGATTTTGAAGTTTTGAATTTATTTTATGTTATCTTAGGATTACATTGTTTGATTTCATTATTTTAAAGCTTCATTTCATGAGTATGGTTGGAATCTAATATTGTTTGAATTAAGTTTATTTTAATTCATTTTTCTTATTTTCATATTGCTTTATTCCCCCCTTACGACATTTTGGCATGCTCGGTGGGACCTAGGTCCTTAGCACTAATCATTTTATAAGTTTGTGGGAGTAGTTACAGGTTCCAAAATTTTCACGTGGCTATTTTCACATTTTTACCACAATTGTAATTTTTTTGATCGCTATTGTACTAATTTTGTGTGCTATTGTACTATGTTTATGTGCTATTGTATTTTTTTGTGCGCTATTTTTTACCACTTCCATAAATTTTTTGTGCTTTTTTTTTACCGCTATTGTAGTTTTTGTGTTGCAAGTTTTTGAAAAAGATAAACTTTTACAGGGTCGCTATTGTCCTAAACAGGTCTGCAATTGTACTTTTATTGATTGCTATTGTCTAACTTGGCCACTATTGTTCCAAACAAAAATTCCGCTAATGTACTAAACAAATCTGTTATTGTTTCTTTTTTCAACCTATTTCAATTTGCAAATAATTTTCTAATTTTTCGATTGGCCTAACCCTAACAAGTGACTATTTGTTGTGTTTGGGAGATTCTAACATTGTTGTTGTAGCCTTATAGGAGTATGGCACATGTTTTCATGAGAACAACTAACAATTTGATTGCAGGGTTGGAAAATGGTCCAAATCCATTTTAGTTTTAAAGATTTCTTAGTTAAGGACACATTTCAATTGGTATTTAAAACTGAACCCACAACTTTCACATTTCAAATGGGTGCTTAAAATTGAACAAGGTAACTTTCACATTTCAATTGGTGTTTAAAAATTGAACAAGGAAACTGTCATATTTTAATCAGTGCTTAAAAATGAATAAGGAAATCCTCATATTTCACTTTGGTGCTTAAGCATTGAACAAGGAAACTCACACATTTCAATTGTTGTTCCTAAAATTGAATGTTTTTTATTTCGACATTATTAAAAGTGAACGCAGTTTCATTTTGTTGACCCTTTAAAATGAACAACGTGATTAGAAACATTCCATTTGGTGTTAGAAAATTGAAAAAATCCATTTTGATTTGCATATTGCTATATCTTGCTTGAAGTCTAAAACAATTTTAATTTGGTGTACTTAAAAATTGAATTGATAGCTTCACACATTTCAAATTTTGGGACTTAAAAATAAACTGCGATGAATTGTATACCATGTTCACTATTCTTGGAAAACCAAGTGTGTATCCTCTCCCCTCATGTATTTTGATGATCTTGGGTGAAAAAAATCACTTTGGGTTTCACATTCATTTATTTTACAAAGCGTCAGCTTTAGATCAACCTTTCCTTGAGATACATCTCACATTGGAGAACTCAAGGTGACTCAAAGCAGTATTTCCCTCAGGCCACTATATAAATGAACAAGTCTAAACACCAATATCTAATAGGCAACTACTTGGTCAACATTTTTGTTCAAAATGGGGAGGTATCTTCGAGTATATAGAGCCCCTAGTAAGAGTGGTTAAAGCATTTAGTGGCTTGTTGGATGATAGCTAGGTGTTGTGTCCCCTGAGCAATGACTAAGAACTTTATAGTAGAAAGCCACCCTTTGCTTGAGATATTCTACTTGGTGACATGGTTTAGTGCAAGAGATGTGCACCATAATATGAAAAACTTTACTCACCATATGAACTCCCTTGAATTGAGATAGAAATCTCTGGCTTGTATAAGTTACTTGTAGCTTGTTACTTGTAACTTTTCAAGAAGGTGATTGGGTCATCCTTCTATTCCTAGAGGCCCATATCTATCCATTCTTGAAAGGCTTAAGTGTATACACTTAGAAGATTTTCCCTACCTTACTTCAAATGAGCTTCCAAGTTGTGGGCCTAAAAGTGTTATCATTGGCCAATTTGACCCTAGGGATAATATTGCTTGACATGGTTCGATGTTATTACTAGTTAAAACATGAGCTAATTTTTTCTCCTTATCATTTATAACATTTTAGTCAGTTTTGTGTACTTTGATTAATATGCTTTGTCACTTTCCAAATATAAAAAACAATTAGATAAATTGAAACATAAAAAGTGCAAACTTTTCCAATAAACTTCAATCAAAGAAATTATAAAATTTGGAAACAGGTTCATGGTTGTACTTTTTTTATCGCTATTATCATTCTTCCCACTTTTGTTCCACATTATTGTCACTATTGTACTAAATTTTGGTCGTTGTTGTCCTAAGTTTTGGCCACTATTGACCTAAAGATTATTGCTTTTGAAAAATCTTCTGCTATTGCCTTCACTATTTCATGAGTTAGAGAAATTGTAATAGAGACCACTTTTGATAAACCTACCGTAGTTGTCCTAAAATTTTAGCTGTGATTTACCTAAACATGGCCACTTCTGTCAAAATTACCACTATTGTTTTCTCTGTTACTAGTCATAACTTGAAATAGAGACTTCTATTGCTCTATGTTTAACCATTGTTGTCCTAAATTCTAACTGCTACTATTCTAAAAATTACCACTATAGTCCTATTTTCTAGTACAAATTACAAATTAATCCAAAACTAGTTAATCATCCATCTTTTTAGAAACAAAAAAATAGTAAGACCTCCAAACAATTCATATCTACATCTTTCGACATCCATTTGCACATCAAAACAATCAACCTAGTTTTAGGATTCAAATCAAACACAACTTTGATTATTCCTTTTCTCTCAATTTCTAAGATATTAACATATCAAGTAGATCATCAACATATCCTCTAGAAAAATAGAGCAAAATATCAGTCCAAGTTTTCTACACTTAGAGACAAAATTAACATCATCTCAAAACCCTCCACTCAAACATCACTCATACTCTAGGATATTGAGCATCAAAACATCCCAAGAACACAACCATAACAACCCCAAAACATGTCAATCTATCACCCAAATACAGTTCCATTCTATACACCCATGGGGCCATCATATACTATAAATGTGAATGATATTTCAACTATGGATTCCCCTAATCAAGGTTTTGGAGCATCTTGTCACATGACTGATTTCAATCAAAATCACCATCAAGGACAAAATATACAACATCAACTTTCCCTAAATGCACTTGAGAAAATAGTTGACACACTTGAAAAAAGTCAAAACATGACATATTATCAACAGTGTATTCAATGTCACAATATTGGATATCAACAACAAACAAACATCATCCCATAAAAATCCCAATATCCAAAACAACAACACTTCCAATATCATCAAAACATTGATTCATATCAACAAAAAATTCTATTTCCACAAGAACAAGTGAATCAACACATCAATTGTCACAAAATCAAAATCATATCACCCAACATCAAAATCAAATCCATCAACAATATCAACCCCAAAATCAGCAATATCCACATCAAAATCATCAATCTCAAAACCAACAAGAAATTCCATCTCAAATACAACAATCATCTCCACCACAAGCATCATAATCCAACCACACTACTAAACATAAATACACTCCTTTATAGGAGCTAGTTGAGGGGGTGTTAAACAAATTGGTCAATGAAAAACTTATCACACTTCCAAAACCATCATGAAGTGGTGAACTTACCATAAAATTCCCATGGTACGATGACAAGGCCTATTGTAAATACCATGGAGTAAAAGGTTCAACTACTAATGATAATAGTGAAAATGTCTCAAACTCAAATGTTGAAAACAATGATCAAGATATATCTACCACTAATCGCATGGAAGATGTCTCTACACCACCTAATGAGCAAGAGGACATACATCAAGACTCTTTCCCAAAGCATGATCAAAATCAATCACCAAAGTCTAACAATGACCCAATTCAAGAAATATTAACATCATTTGATCTCATGGTTGAAAACATTAACAATATCTCAACCTCGAATATTGAAGACAAAGATAAAGAGCCATCTACCAAAGATCACATTGACAAAGTCTCTACATCATCCAATGAGAAAAAGGACATGAATCAAGAATACTTTAAAAAAAATCCATTCTTTGAAATTGATCCATGTCAAGAACGTGAACCAAAAAATATTGAAGATAACACCACACAAATCCAAGATCAAGAATCCTTATCATCAAAATACTATAATGACTTGGCAAGTATCTTCCAAGACATCCAATATTTTCCAAGAGAAGAATAAATCCATATACCTCGTGCACATACATCTACCCACGAGATGATTACTCCTAAAGGACATGTAGATGATCTTTATCCAAAACATTTACCCACATACATCTACCCACGAGATGATTAATCCTAAAGGACATGTAGATGATCTTTATCCAAAACAAGAGTCTCATACTCTTGACATCATTATCAAGGAACAAAATTATCATACTCTTAACATCTTTACACATGATCAAGACATAGCAGAATCCAAAGACATATCATAAATGGATCATGAAGAAGACTTCTACATAAGTTGTGAATCATAAACATCCTATGAAGGAATATAAAAAATGAATAATGAGGAAGACTTTTACATGGGTTGTGAATCATCAATACCTCTTGAAGAAGCATTAAAATTTGATATTTTACAAGATCACGTCAAAAATATCAATCAAAAAGTTATACCACATATGGATGATCCTATCACTTATAAACTTGGATCACTTAACTTTGTCAGAGCAAGCTATCTTACCAATGAAGAAGCTATCACCTTTGAAGCTCCACAATAGAGAAGAGAAGGATTAACACCCTATTTCCAAAATAAATTATATCCTATTACAAATAAAAAATTTCAACAGACGCATTATCAAGGTAGATGATTAGGCCTACATGAATAGGAAATCCTAGAACCAATGCAGATCATTGACAATCCTAAGCATCAAGGTCTTGGTTATTCAACAATAAGGGAATCTAAACATATTGGTGATACCTCTATAATAATGGGGGCAACTTTATCTAATGAAGACAAGGATATGAGGAGAACAAAGGGTCCTTATGATAAAAACACTACCAACACCACAACCATTCATATCATGAATTTTCATCCACATATTTTTCCACCCTCTAATTGGTACCAACAACAAGATAAAAAGTTATATCAAAGAAAGGAACAAGTCATTGAAGCAAAATAATCAGTAAAAAAAATAGACAAGAAAAATTCAAATGGATACAAAAGAAAAAGAAATAAAATCATCCCTATCAAACTCCATTGGTCAAAGAAACTATGGGGAAAAATCAAAAATGGAAGTTCATCCATCAAAAATGCCCAATGATGTAAAATAAAGCTTCAAGAGTGACCTAAAAAGTATATGAAGAAGTTGGTCCCAATTGAATCTCTATATCCACCCATCATTGCTCATCATCCCAAGTTTGGAGAATCAAAGATTCCAAACTGTTGACCAAACCATCTGAACCTCATATCCCTCAATACATTTCACCATCCACTTTGACACCCATGATATCCAAATCTCACATTGAACATGTCTTTGCAACAAATCTTTATCATATGGACTCTAAGGGCACCCTATCACGATGTACACATCTAGGAAAGGTTAACTTCGATATCAACAAAGAAGATAAAAATTATTAGGGGTTATATTCAAGTGCATGTAACTTATCAAGAAAACTCCTCCAAGAAAGATATCTTTTAGAAATTATGACAATAGCAACACCTATATTAGCCCCAATAGCATCTACATCAACACCACTAGGTGGTTCAACATGATCATAAAATCTTTATAAAAAACAAATAGTTAAGAAAAAAATCATCCTCTAGTGAAAACCACTACAGTGGCGCATTGGACAAGTACCATGATGAAAACCTAGAAAATAGGTGTCATGAGTAGAATCGAGCATCTACATGTGCCATTTAAGGTAGAAGCATCTCATCCTATCCATAATAAATCCAACATTCCATCCATCATCCATCCATCTTATCCATAATAAATCCATGAACCATTCATCCAAGCCATTTTTATCCTAATCCAACTTACCTTGATCTTGGGAAAGTTTCAATGTACACTTCACACTTTCTTATGGTAAACATCTTGACATGGGTCACTATCATTGATCCTATCCTATCTAGCATATCTGAGCTATGAGGCATTTTCCAAAGGGGCATACTCTATCTAAACATGTTATCCAATCACAATTTAATGCTTTCATTTTTTTACATTGCTTGACATTAAAGGTCAGTACTTATATCTTGCTTTAGAATAAATCTTGTTCTATGTCTTCTATCTCACATTGTGATCTTGGAATTTTCCAAACAATTTAAAAAAAAAAAAATTCATATCAATTGCATCTTGCTAACACTTCAATGTGGTATCAAAACATTCAACAATCTTGTTCCTAGCCTAGCTACAAATCTCAATCAATCGTTATTCGATCAATCAACCATAATTTTGGGATGTATCTTTCCAAATCCTCATGTTGTTCCTATCATGACACCACTATCTTTGCATTATTGTGTATCCTCAATAATGTTATCATTATCAGAAATTACTTAATCATATCAATTGATTTTAGTCATCCTATCAACAAGATCTCAAAAGACTATTGATAGCCCTATATACTAATATACCTTTATCATGCATACATATGATCAACATCAAAATATAAAAATAGTTGAAAAACCATCAAAATCCAAAACAAAATCATAAAACATCAAAAACCCAAAAACATTGTAGGCCATCTCCAGATGAGTCGTATTGACTCATAAAAATAAGTGGGTTGTGAGCCTCTGCATGTACAATGTAGGCAAGGCCATCATCAATTAGCCCCTAAGGCCCTAGGTTAGTCCCTCAAAAGACAAAAACATTCAAATATCTTATCAAAATCCAAAAAAATTTGTAAAAAGTCAGAAAAATCCAAAAAATAACATTGACTAACCTAAAAAAAAAGCACAAAAACATTCAAAAAATATCAAAATGTCTATTTCCACCATTGCCTATCTGCAATAAAACATTCATCCATAATATACAAATCGTCATCCTCACCCTTTGACAATGTAGACAACAAACAAAGCAAAATCAAAAGCGAGAACTTTAAAGCAAACAATCACACAAATTTGATTACAAACAGACCAAAACAAGGCCAAAGTGTTAACTACCTATCCATTGAAAATTTGCCATCAACATCATGAGACATTTCTTAACAAATAGATGATTCCTACAATAGACATAATCAATACCAGATAATAGCCTAAAACGTCAAAATAGATATGGCAAGTGATATAGGAGCATTGTTTATCTTTTTCTAATTTTATTTTTCTAATTTATCTTACTAAATCATTCCCAGGATCTCTCAAGGATATCCATAAGGATTTAGAGAGGAAGGAATGGGGGCAATTGAGCATCATTTTTGTTTGTTTTGTTTGTTGGATATTTTTGTAATACTACCATGGTGAATACTTTCTTTGTTTTGTGTGTAGCAGTTGTTTTGAGGTATTTCATGTAGTGGTGGCATATTAGGTTCTCCATACCTCTCGTGTTACTAGTTTGACATGTTTTAAAGCTTCTCATCCATACACTCTAATAGGGTTTTCATACTAGATGTCTGGTATGAGCAAGAATACTCCCTTTTTGTAGAGTCAGAGTCCATGCAATGGATACAAAGCCACCTTGATCATTAATACCTTTGTGCATCATGTCCATTTGCTACATCAATAAGAATTGCAAAAAATACGAAGTCTCTATGAAAGAAAACCAAACTCATCAATGAAAAAACATTGATTTTCATTTAAAAATCCAACTAACACTTCTATCTTCTAAATCTTACGAACATTTTCTTCTAGTCAACACTTTATCTGCCAGTCATTACACTTAAATGCATCAAATTAGCTTGTCAAAAAATTTGACTCATTATCCAAAATTTTCACCAAATTTCCCAAGGGGGCACCATGCTATCCCACCATCATTGGGGTATACTAGGGAAACTCCTAAGTGAGAATTTTTGAATTTTCTTTGACACAACACTCAAAATCGCATTGTATCAAAGAGGGGAAAAATGTAGATACCCTAAATTTTCTTGACTGGCAAACAACACTATTCAACTAACTTTCACCCTTCTTCCCTAAATGATTAAATAATACATTATTATTTAATTATTATCAAATTTTATATTCCTCTATTAATTAAGTGATTTAACATTATTTAATTAATTCATCCTCAATCATCATTTCTAACTAATTAAATAAATTTCATTTATTTAATAAAAGTCCTAATTTAACCCTATTTCTATCTATTAATTGAATAATCTTGCATTATTTAAGTAATTCACTATATCGTCACCTAATATAATTTTATTCCTCTTGATTAAATAAATTAACTCAAGTTATTTAATTATGCTGCTAATATACCTTATTCATCTAAATCAATTAAATTTTTAACATTTGACAATTTAATTAAATCACTTTCCCCTTTCTAAACCCGAATAATTAAATTAATTATTCAACATCATTCAACATAGTCAACAAAAAAATACAACTTTATTTTTAAAATTCAAACATGACTTGCATATTCAACTCAAAATATTAATTAATTATCCTCACCCTCCTTTGATTGAGCAAATCATGGCCATTAATTTCTCACTCTAAATAATTGACTAACTCATCTATTCTTCAATCCCACTAACTACTCAATTTGATTTATTCAATCCCACTAACTAAACTTTTTTTCTTCAATCACACAAACTATGCAATCTAATTCCTCTGATAATGCAATTAAAATCCTTAATTGGATCAATCACAAAAGCTAAGTGGCTTATCTATTTCCTCTCAATAGTTCTCAACTGTCAATCGGGATCTTTTACAACTAAATTTAAATTGTTCATCTCGAAATAGGAAATCTATAAAAAAATCTTCTATCTTCTCACAAATCATCTAGAATTCACATAACAAAGCACTGCACAACCAATTCTTGAGCACATTGAGAATTATTGGCATCATATTCTAGTTCACCATTTACACAAATTGAAGCTTCTGCAACAACACCAATAGAGGATTTATATTGAATCGAGCAATCTGACATCCAAACATCAATACAAACACAACTCCAACATGGGATGGCATAGCTTTTAGAGTTTTGAATTTATTTTATGTTATCCTAGGATTACATTGTTTGATTTCATTATTTTAGAGTTTCATTTCATGAGTATGGTTGGAATCTAATATTGTTTGAATTAAGTTTAGTTTAATTTATTTTTCTTGTTTTCCTATTGCTTTATTCCACCCTTATGACAGGTCCCTAACCATAGGACACACATTGCTCAATGAGAAGTGTTATGTTTAGACATTAATGAATATTGGGTTTCCTCTTTAGAAAATGTAATTAAATAGGTCGGAATTGAATTAAAGGGGTCAATTAAGGAAATTTAATCTAATTAATTAAAGAATCCCTAAATAAGTGTGAAAGCATAAAGAGGTACACTCTACAACATTAAAAATAAGGCACAATTAAGTCCATTTTAGTATTAATTCCAAATTAAATGTGAAAATATAAAGGGATACATTTTTCTACACTACATTTAGCCACCACTTTAGTGAGAGGAGTGCAGGTGCAAACTCACACTAAAGTAGACAGTCAAAACATATGCATGTAGTAACAACAAGATTACTCAATAATACAACATCAAAGACTAAAAAAAAAGGCAGATCAAGCCTCGATTGTCCAACGTGATGTGGAACATGGCCCAACTATTTGTCCAAAAGAAAGGGGTGGATCAAGCCTTAATTGTCCAACACAATGTGGAACACATCTCATCTATTTGTCCAAGAATGTTCACAAGAAGAATGCAATGTCCACTATGCAAACAACACACGACTTTGGGATAATGGAACCTCAAGATGTCTACTAGTGAGCCCCTAGAAAAGTGGCTTAGTGAGAAAGTCATGCCAGGTCTATAGGCCTCACTATATTAACCATACCAAAGTTAGCCCTCTGATAACTTCAATAGGGCACTACAAAACAAAAAAAAACTTCAAGCTTCACAAGGTTAACAAGTTGTATTATGCTAAACACTTATGAAAAAATGAAAATAAAGGTTTATTCAAAGGAATCTTGCTTAGTTCATGTAAGGTCTCCTCTTAGGGAACATCATGCCTAATGTCTCCAAGAGAGAAAAAACAAAGGATAAAATAAATACCATGCTCTGAGAGTACATCAAACCTAATAACACCACCAATAAAAAGACACATTCACAAGAAGAAAGAAAATCATACAATGAAACATGAGGAATTCCAAAAATTTCAAACATAATGCCAATGTATGCCCCAACTTTAAAGAAATTGCTAGCACCATTGTTGTGAGATTTTTTTTAAAGTAGCCAATAATAATTACTAAGAAGACATGTGAGCTTTTTCATAAATCCCTATGCCAAGTCATATGTTCTTGAATGAAGCTATTTCATGAAAAAAAGAGGAAGGGGTTGTTGGAACACAACAATCTACTGAGAGGGGAGTGAACTAGTAGATCATAAAGATTTATTTTAAACACTTTGAGAAGATTAATTTTTTCAAACCCTTAATGTGTAGTTTGAGACATAACATGTAAATACTAAAATATGCACACACACAAGCATCGTATAACACAAGATGTACGTGGAAAACACAGGATGGGAAAAACCATAGTGAGAAATGTAGCTAGGAGCTATTGTCCTAATCCAACCTCACAAGTTTGAATTTTAGTTATGATTCTTTAAAGGCACCCACCCTAAGGAGACACCAATCCCCTAGTTTTAGGAACACCCACTCCAAGGAAGCACCCACTCCCTAATCTAAGCACCAACCCAGATATCTGATGGCACCCACCAATCAGATTTACAATGTGGGATATTACAATTTTGATGACAATTCTATGTTGCAACTTATTTGCAACTACACATACATGTATGTTGCACTCTCTGTAACTCTTTCTCTACTCTACAACTCTTTATATGTTTTGTATTTAATTCTTTTTCTACACCCCTATTCTCTACATCTAATCCTTTACTCAACAACACATCCCCTTTTCTATAATGCACCAGATTAAATGAGCGGAACCCAAACAAAAAGAATGAATACAATCAAGGGGTTTACCCTGAATCTAAATCTAGATTTAAATTCTTGATTTTTGTTTGGTTCAACTTATTCAGGCATAGTGCATTCTCTTTCTGCAACAATGTTCTCAACACTCTACCACACTAGACCCTTCTTTCTCCACACTTCTCTTACAGCCTCATCTCCCACTATATTCAATACTTGTAGACACTTCACACACTAAGTCAATTTTTTATTGTCTTTCTTTTCTTCGCTGACTGATAGTGCCTTCCTTGAGTTGTGCACCATCGACCAATATGTCTGAATACATCTATTAGGGTTTTCTTTCTTCTTCAAAAATCACACTCCGCATTGAGCCATACCCACATTAATTTCTATTACATAATTTAATCTTCTAAGACTAGCAATTTGTAAACCCTAAAATCAAATATGCATTTAATGTATTCTTCTATTCATAAGATTTGAACCCAATCTCTATTAACTTAGCACTCTGTGCCACCATTCTGCAACTCAAATCACCAATTAATTTCATTCTTCTAGTCGGCTACTAGTAAGAAACCACTTACATGGGCTTAACTGTTTGAAACCATCACCTTCAAATTCTGACCATTGATTTTGTCTCTACATGCCATGATCCACGGTTCTTCAGTCATCGTCAAACTTTAAAATACTACTATTAGATGAGCCTTCCCTTACATCTCAGCCATTGATCTAATTATGTCATCAGTCATTGCCACATCAAAGAGACCAAACAATTGCTCACTCTAGAAATTTTAGGTCACTTTGATGAAATTCTATCAAAGTATTTAAGAGACTGCTCACTCGGTCCTGCGATACTTTAGCTTCTCCTCGACTTGCTTCCTGCTCGCCATATGTGGGTCCACTTGTCTAGGTCATCACCATGCAATTCACAACAAGGATGTAAATTTTCTATCAAAAAATATCCAATTTTCATTTGTCCTTATCTGTCAACATCCATTGTTATCACTTCTTATCGGGTCCCACAATATCAGCACTTCGAAGAGATTGAAGCATTTGTTTCACTAATAAGCATGTATCTCCCTGATGAAGTAATCTTACCCCCATATAGATCCATCATGTCAACATTTAAAAGAGACACAAAATAAACTCCTAGCAAAACGGAGTTGTCATACCAACATTCACAAACTCCCCTAACGAAATATTGAAGAGACTAAAGTCTCTATCTCACCAATATTCAACCTTCACACTAATGAAGCTATCCGGATGTTGAAGAAACATCCTGTGTAGTTCCATTGAAAACTATCTACCTATCCAATGAACCTTGCGGTCATGACATCAACTCATTGTTATATCAAAGAGACTAACAACTAAGTCTCATCAAAGAACATTTGTCAACCTAATGAGGACATGTACACCAATTTAGTAAGTCACCATCATGGTGTCAAAGAGACACTAAAGCACTTTCTTTCAAAAATATGAAGTCTCCCCAATGTGGTTTGAATGTATAACCTTTTGAATGCACACCATAACATCATGAACCTAGGGTTTAACACGTAAACCCTAACAACACTTGAGAGAAACAATAATTATTTTAGAGTAATCAACACACCATTAGGACCTACAAATTACATCTTTGTGAAGCTCTCGAAGAACCCTTCATGAATTTGGCCTCTATTTCATTGTTGATCTCACATTTTGACATCAATGACAACAATATGCCAACAATCTCTCCCTTTGTCATTGAAGAAAAAACCTAAATGCTCTAAACCAAAAGATAGAAAATTATATTGTACTAGAGCATGTCACTATCATAGCTCCCCCTTAGTCATATCATCACCTATAACAAACAAGGAGCTATTTCTAACTTTCTCCCACAAGAGTAGAGCATTTTTCTCAATATCTCCCCCTTTGACATCAATGGAAAAGGGTCAAACTACATGAGGATATGATCCCCCTAACTTGATCTCTTCTTTTCATGTCTAGGGGTGAATTAAATACAACTAAATCTCTCCTTGGATCCATTCCTTCTCACTAAAAAATAGTGAGATGATGTGGGAGCAATGACTCCCAACTTCTACCTTAGATATTCAAATTGCTCTGTGGGAAGAGGCTTAGTAAAACTGTCATCTACCTATTCTTTTGTTGAGACATATTCCATGCTAACCTCTTTACCTACAACCTTTTCTCTGATGAAGTGATACTTAATGGATATATGCTTTGTTCTAGAATGCATCACTGAATTCTTTGAGATGTTAATGGAGCTTGAATTATCACAAAGAATTGAAATTGGTTCTTTGTACTCAACCTTGATGTCCTTAAGTGTCTACTTCATCTATAGGACTTGAGTACAACATGTTTCTACTACTACATACTTTGCTTCTATTGTGAAAAGAGTAACAAATTATTTCTTTTTTCTCATCTAGGAAACCAATTTGTTTCCCAAAAAGAATACTTCACCACTGGTGCTTTTCCTATCATCTACACTTCCTACCCAATCTGCATGTGTATGTTGTCAAGGAAAAATCCGTGCTCTTGGGATACCACAACCCATAACCAACAATGCTTTTGATATATCTAAAAATTATTTTTTACTGCATTGACATAAAAATTCTTTTGCTACAGACTGAAACCTTGCAACAAAACATACTACTTGCATAATTTCTGGCCTTGATGTGGTTAAGTACAACAAGCTACCAATCATTGACCTATACATTGTCTGATTTGCATCTGGGGATTCATTCAATTTAATCAATTTACAACCAGTTACCATGGGGGTACCAACTAGTCTACTATCTTCCATGCCAAACTTCTTAAGCATTTCCTTAGCATATTTAGTCCAAGATATAAATATCCCATTTTTTTGTGTTATTTGTAAACCAAGGAAAAATGATAACTCTCCTAACATTGACATCTCAAATTCATCTTGCATGTGTGTAGTAAATATTTTACACATTCTACCATTGTTTCCTCTAAAAATGATGTCATCTATATAAACAGAAACAATTATCATGTGCTCACCTTTTGATTTGAAGTATAAATTGTTGCCTGCACACCCCTTTTTGAATCCCTGTTGCTATACGTACTGGTCCAATCTAGAATACCATGCTCTAGGTGCTTGTTTTAGACCATACAACACCTTCCTCAATCTGCAAATGTAATCTTATTCTTCTAAAAGGTGAAAACCTTATGGTTTCTCAATGTAGACTTCCTCCTCAAGGTTTTCATTCAAAAATGCATATTTAACATCTATTTCATATACTTTAAATCCTTTGTAAACTGAAAATGCAAGAAACATTCTTATTGCTTCTAATCTTGAAATTGGCACAAATGTTTCTTCAAAGTCAATTCCTTCAAATTGTGCACACCCCTTGAACACCCACCTTTCCTTATTCCTAATAATAGTTCCATCCTCATTTAGATTATTTCTAAATACCCATTTGGTGCCAATTACATTTTTTCTTGATTGTCTAGGGACTGACTCCCATGTCTTGTTCTTCTCAATCTGATTGAGTTCCTCTTCCATGGATTTTATCTAGCTCTCATCTTTGTTGGCCTCATTAAATCTCTTTGGTTTGATTTGAGATAGGAGAGAAAAATTTACTTGTTCCTTATTCCTTGCAAGTATTCTCTTAGTCTGAACAACTTCATTTTTGTCACCAATTATTTGATCTATAGGATGATCTTTTTGTACATATTTTATAGGGGCTCATTCAACATCCTCTTCAATCTCTTCTTCTTATTCTTCTTCTTCAATTGTTGCACCTACATTATCATCTTATGATTCAATCTCAAAGTTGTTTTTACTTGGCTTATCTTGATTTCCATTTTCATCAACCTTGACATTGATACTTTCCACAATATTGTGCAACCTCTTGTTATAACAATTCTAAGCTTTACTCTGAGTGGAATATCCCAAAAATATTCCATCATTGCATCTTGAATCAAAGCTTCCCAAGTCTTCATCTTCTCTTTTAATGTAGCATTTGTTGCCAAACACCCTGAAATGCTTGATAGATGCAGGCTTCCCATACCACAATTAATATGGATTCTTGCCACTATTTTCTCTTAAAAGAGCTCTATTCTAGATGTAAACTATAGTGTAAACTACTTCCTTCCAAAAAGCATCTACCAAATTTGCATCATTTAGCATAGCTCTAGCCATGTCTTCGACAATCCCATTTCTTATTTCTACCACTCCATTTTGTTGCGGAGTTCTTGGTGCAAAATATTGACGCTTGATCCCATGATTTTCACAATACTCCTTGAATTCACTCAATGTGAATTCTCCACCTCTATCTAATCTAAGGCACTTAATTCTTCTCCTGGTCTCCTTCTCTACTAGCTTCCTAAAAATCTAAAACTTCTCAAATGCATCCTCCTTTTCCTTTAGAAATAGATCGGTATGAACTATTTGCAAGGGTTTTGTGGTTGAATAATCCTTTATTGGAAAATTAAACTTTGTTTATTTTCCTTTTTGGAATCCTCTGTAGATTGTATTTGCAAGCTTCACTATCTTAGGCATGTTCCTAACCAGTCATTTTGAGCTTATCTTTACTAAATTGTCAAAGTTTACATGCCCTAATCTTCTATGCCAAATCCAACTTTCATCTACTTGGCTAATTAGAAAAAATTGTCCTTTTACTTCAAAAATATTGTAGAGGTTAATATCACTCTGTACTCCTTGTGCAATTTCCTTACCATTCTTTCTTATCTTGCAGCCTTTAGAGTTAAATAAAATTTTATAGCCATTGTCACACATTTGGCTAACACTAAGAAGATTATGTTTCAAACACTCAACATAAAGGACATCCTTTATCTTATTCTTCCCATCTAGGCTCAAAATTCCTTTACCAAAAATTTTGACAATAGTATTTTCACCTAGGCTTACTGATCCTTCCTTACATTTCTTGAGTTCAATGAATTTTCTTTTATATCTAGTCATATGCTTGGAGCAGCCACTATCAATTACCCACAAATTTTGTTTCTTTGCATGCAGTTCTATTTGGGAATTCATGGATTGAGTGGAACTCTTCTCTTTCTCCTTCCACACCTTCTTATATTTCTTTTCAAAATTCTCTTCCCTTATCTCAAAAATTTTTGTTTCCTTTCCCATATTGGGAGGTGAGTTTTTCTTCTTCTTAGACTAAACATTTGGTCTTGTAAATTTTGTTCTACAATATGTAGCTACATGACTGAAATTGTTGCAATTGTAACAAACTATATTCATGTCAACCAAGGGAGAAAATGGATTTTTTCTTATAAAATTTGTATTCCTCCTTTGAATATCTCTACATTCTTTAGCCCTATGACCAAAATGATTACAAGTATAGCAATACCCTTAGAAGATTGATGAGTACCTAATCATGGCATTTCCTTGAGCTAGAAGAGGAGATATTCTTTTTATTGACTTCCTTGGATAATGCATTCTTGTGAATCCATCATTGTATGTTATTTTTTTGTTCCACTTCATTTGTTGATCAAAGATAGATAGGTTGTCCTTCTTGTCTATAATCGGCTTCTTCTGTTCAACAAATTTCTCTTCATTTTTGTAGTATTCCCTTTTATCAGATTTTTCACCACTAGAGATAGATTTTTCTTCTACCCTACATCTTTCATAAAGTTTTGCAGAAGCATCCACAAAGGAGCTCTTTTCTCTTTCCAATCCTAACCCCAATTTCTCCTTATTGGCTAGCTTTTGTGTGCTCAACAACTCATCTAGAATGTCTAAACCACATTTTAGTTTCAAACTCTTATTGATCTACTCAAAGCAACTATTTCTGCCTCAAGCTTCAAACATCTATCCACTTCAGATTCTAGTTTGTACTTTATTACTTCTTCACCTCTTTTAGCTTCCTCTACTTAAAGTTTCATATTTACAACCATCTGATTTGATTCCTCAAGATCTTGGGTTAGTTTGTCATTCTCCTTTTAAGCACATTTTTTTAATTTCGTGTTTTCCCTTTTAAGATCATCAAACTTATCTCTTATTTCATTGAGATCTTCAAAAGCACTGATCAACTCCCCCTCAAGATCAACAACTGCTTCCTCTTCACCTTCTACATGGAGGTCCTAAACTTTTCCATCCTTCCAATCCTTAGAATCTTTAGACATGAAGAGGAATTCTTCCTCTTCTTATTTCATTACAAGAGCATGATCTTGTTCATTATTTAAAATTTCACTAGCATCAGATGAGTCACTTTCTTCCTGACTATATAGGCTCTTCTTTTTCTTTCCAAAACTCCTCTATTTAGGATAAAATTGTTTCTTCATTTTACTATCTTCTTCTTGCTCAAAGTTATATTCTTTATCATAAGGGCACTTAGAAGAAAAATGACCTATTCTACCATAGTTAAAACACTTGAAGGGAAGCTTACCTTTATACTTGCTAGATCCTCTTCTTAGTCTTTTTATGAAGTTTGCTTCTTCCTCATCAACCTCTTCATGGTTTGATATAGTGGTTGTAGCCTTGTCCTTTTTATCTATTTCAGCCTTTTCCTTTTTTACAACCTTGAATGTGGCTTCTCTCCTAGATGGATTGACATCCCCCATTCTCATCTCATATGTAGTAAATATGCCATGTAACTCATATGTGATGTCCCCGTCCCTTTGTTAAAGCCAAATATAATTGGAATTAATTAATTGAATATATTCAAATAGTCTTTATTATTTCAATTTATTTCTTTTAAAAGACTTTTGAATTATTTAATTAATTATTCGGGCTTATAAAGAAATGAATAAATAATTAGCACATTATAAAAGTCTTTATAAAGTCTTTTGTTAAAAATTAAATTCGGTTGGTGAAACAGAATGAGGTTGATAAAATGGCAAACAAAGAATGGATTGGGATCACGAGAAAGAATGGAACTGGAAATGTTGTATTGGACAATTTGAGAACAAGGCCTCTTAGGTTGTTTTTGCCATGAGTGGATGAAAACCCAAGCATGGTCGTTTGAGGAGATTTGGGAATCATTTTGTGATTTTTTGCAAATGGAGGCAAGAAAATCAATAACTATTGCATCACTTTTGCTTCTCCATTAATTGGTGTATTCTTTATGATTATTTCATTGCCATCGATTGAGTAATCTTGGGTGAGCATCTTTAGACGGGGTATTCTCAAAATCTCGATAACAGGTTTATGCGTCTCATTCAGTGTCGAAACATGTATTTTGGATTTACAATCAAACATCACTTCTCATAACCATGGAATCCAATTCAAGACTACAACGGTAATTTCGAATGGAGGTACATTTTAATAGTTGCAACAATGGGCACATCTATCTCTTCTGGTAGCAGGGGAACCATATTGTTATTATTTTCTAAAACCCGATATCGGGTATTCTGTCAACACCAATCTTACATGAGACAGAGGCAATCATTCTGAGTGTAGCTTCATTGGTATCAGACCCTTATTCTATTGCTATCGACATCTCTCCTGGCATCCTTTGAGCGACTTTACTACTTCTATCTACGGGTATGTTCATGGAACTTTATATTACAGTTGTTAATGGTTGGAAGCATAATACGTATTGAGAAATTATCGAACAATAACATAAGTATCAACTCCCTGCATCTGTATGTTGGTTTTTGTAACTTGTGGCATCCTGTAGTGGCCCAAATTAGATAAAAATGAGTACATTATGTTATGTCTAGAAACTTGTAATCTGATGATATGCTATTCTATTTATTATGTCAAAATGTCAATTAAGTTATGGAATTACATGAGTGCAACCTCATCAATAGAATCTACAAGGAAATATCTTTGAACTGGACTTGACTGACAACAAAAAAGGAACTAGCATATATTCATTGTCAGATAACTTTTAGGAAGGGTACATCATAATTATATTAGAGCCAAAAATCTTGCCAATCTGAGGGTTCATGAACACTAGTGACAGGGCTCAAAAATATTTTGAAAGAGAACATAGACGGAGGAAATTTTAGGTAGTTGACCCCTATCTAGAAGAACATACTTTTTTGACAGTTCTTGCAGCCCGACAATTTCTTGGTGACCCATTGGAAATTGCAGAAATGGGTGATTCACATCAAGAGGGCTCACATAACAAAGGAAATAGGAATGGTAATGATAGTGTTCAAAATATTCTGAATGATTTAGCCCATGGCCAAAAGCAAATGATGCAGTAGTTTATGCAGTCCCAACAACAGTTGATAGATGCTATCGATCAGATGTCTCAGGACATGAATACACTCAGACTGGGTCAAAATACAGGTGATGGAAGCAATGTTGGAAATCATGAACCTAGGGGAACTAATTTAGGAGGATCTAATAGGCCTTTTTAGCCTACATTCATCCCTAGGAATGAGGAGGAAGAGGTACAACCAGAAGTGGAGCAGCCCTTGATCAATGAGGTGACAGAAGTTTACGATGAATATCATACTCTTCCACATGCTATCAGATAGGAGATTACATTGAATCAATATATGAATCAATGTAGGGATAGAAGGAGAACGCAATAGGAACCAAGACCTCTAGGACCTCACATAGATTACAAACATGCTTTAGGTAAACTTACATTGCCTAATTTTGATGAGAGCGGGAAAACTACAGCCCGTTATTGGATCCACAAGTTAGACACTTTCCTGAATTTAAAACCAATGCAAGAGACAGAAGCAATTAAATTTGTAACATTGCATTTGGAGGGAGCAACATACGATTGGTGGCATCATGGATTGGTGACTTAAAATCATGGTTTAATCCAATCTTACGAGGAGTTTAGCAGCAAACTAATTGCTTGATTTGATAGGAAAGATGAAGAGGCTTATTTCAGGGAGTTAGCTTTGATCAAATAGTGTGGTGACATTGATAGCTATGTCAATGAATTTCAGCAAGTGGCAGTTATGGTACCAGATATATCAGAAAGACGGGTGGTGATGTTATTTACGGAGGGACTACAGTACAGTTTGAGAGGGTTGGTGAAGGCTTTCAAGCCAAGGACCTTGCAAGATGCTATTCAAATGGCCTTGGATCTTGAGACTTCTCATTCTAGTTCACAACCATCAAAGAAAACTTACAAGAATAACAAGCCATTCACTAAAACCTCCAATCAACCCAGACCAAATCCTCCTAAGCTTGATTTTGAAAGTAGGAATGAATTACACAGGAAGCAGCTATGCTTCACTTGCAAGGAGCCATGGGATCGTAATCATCGATGCCTAGGAAAAGGCAAGGTACATTATATATAAGTCACTTCTAATGTGGAGACAATTGATGATAGTTCAGAAAGTGAACATGAGCAGCAAGAAGAACATAACAATCCCAAGGAAGAGGTGACACAGGGTGGTTTTGCTACTTTATCTAGTGTGCCTAAGTATCATCCATTTCGAGTAAGAGGAGTTATCAATGGACAACGTGTTACTTGCTTGATTGATAGCGGAGCCACACATAATTTTATCGACGAGGGATATGTGGCTAAAAGGAGATTATAGGTGGAGGACTTTGCTAGTTTCAACATCATAGTAGCAGATGGCTTTAAGATGAATTGCACTACCAAGGTCCCACAATTGAGCATTCAAATGGGAGATTATACAATCACAGACGATTTCTATGTAGTCAAAATTGGAGAAACTGATATAGTATTGGGAGTCCAATGGCTAAGCTCTCTGGGTCGATACAGTTAATATTTTCAGAAGATGGAGTTAGAATTCACATCGAGAGGCAAGACTGTGGTGATGAGAGCATTATCGGATGGAGCTCCTAAGATAGTTTCAGCCAAGCGTATGGAAGCTTTATTTAGGCATGGTGAGATTGCATGGGCATCCCAATGCTTTATATCTTCTAACCCAGCCATCAGGAAAGATAGAGTTTATCTAGTAGATGTGCAGACCGTATTAGACAAGCATAGTTTGGTGTTTGAAGATCTCCCTCTTGGTAGACCACCAGATTGTGGTTTCGAGTTTTGGAATTGTAAAAATATGATGATTTTACATATTGATTTCACTCATAAATTTCCAAATTGGTCCTACCATGTGCATTTTTCACCCATTTTTTGCCATATTGCCCCATTGAATCCATCGGATCATGCATTTTCCATATTGTTGTTCCTATCAGCATAGGTCTATGACTGTCTCCCCGACCCATACTGCTTGTGCATTAACATACATTTGTTGCAGGTGTTTTGGCAAGAATTGTCCATTGTTACAATGATTGAAATTCACTTGTGGGTGGCTATTAGCATAACATTCATGTTGTTTCAGCGACTGGGGATGTACTTATCGACAGGAGTTTTGTCGTCAAGGTAGTGTCTCATTGAACTTTAAGTGTCTCCCCAACTTGTGCATATGGAGGTCTATTGGCGAGAGCTAGGCGGTATCGGCATTATGTCTTGGTGAATGTGCATTGTCACATCGACCAGAGGAAAAGGAACATATTGGTGGGAGTGTTGTATTCGATATGTGGTCTCACCGAGGACATATGTCTCCCCGACTGGCCACAAGGGGTGCTCATCGGCGAGAGGTTTTCCTTCTTTGTAATGTCATGGCGAAACTCCCTTGTCTTGTCGATCGATGGGATGGATGAACATTTCAGAATGAGTTTAGGTCTTCAGTGAAGGGTCATAGCAATGTGCACATGTCTCACCAATGGAGCATAAGGGTTTCTTTAATATGGCTTTCAGCGAAAGGTTGGCATTCTCTCAGTAATCATGTGTGCTCAGGGTGCTTCGATATGACATAACCTAATCTACGTGATGTTCCCCTGATGGTGAAATGTCACGGCGACACACAAAGTTAAAATGGGGCTTTTGGTATGACTAAGTGAACTCTTTGGGACTTCTCCTCAATTTTGAAATGTCTTGGCGAAAGTGAGTGGGAGTTGCTTCTCGGCGAGAGTTTTCTCTTGTCTTAGCGACTCAGGATGGATGAACATTTTGGTAAAGGTTTGATCTTTGGTGAGTAGTCACAACAAACTCTTGTGGTCTCATCGACTGGCACAGTATGGATTCACTTCAGCCAGACATGTTGTTTTCAGTGTGAGGTTATAATGAGGCCCTATTGTCTCATCGACTGGTAGTGGAAGAATTGATTTACTGACATGTATGGTTTTTTCGGCAGGAGTTTGATCTTTGGCATGTTGTTTCACCGAGTGCTTTATGTCTTGCTGACCGACATGTATGGGATGGGATATTGGTATGAGTTAAGGTTTTTGGCATGTGGTCTCGGTGAGTGACCTTCGGTCTCGCTGATGGAAAACAAGGGAGGTCTATGTCGGTGTGAGAATTGATTTCTCTTGGTGATCTGTGGTGAACTCAAGGGCTTTCGGTGAAACACAATGTGCTCTATGAAAGGTCTCCCTGAGTGCGATATGTCACGGTGACAAGTTTGATCACGGGGGCTCTCAGCAAAATAAAGACTTGTCTACATGATGTTTCCTCGACATCATAGAGCTATGGCGAAAGCTAGTAAGATAAGGGGAACGTCTCGGTGAGAGACTTTCTTGTGTCACAGTGATCGGAATAGATATAACAAAAGAGCATCTCGGTAAGGCAAGACAGTCTATGGGACATCTCCCTAACTCTGAAGGGTCACGACGACACATGAAGACAAAGGAACAGAAATTAATGAGACACAGGGTGATTTTTGAAAACATCTCTTTGATTCCTTGAGTCACAGTGTAACGCATGGGTGCATGAATTCTTTTGGCAATGCATTTCTTGTAGAGCGTTTTAGTGAGTGTTTTGCAAAGCCCGAATACAGTTGGTCACTGACATGGAGGATGAAGTGTTATGTCTCTTCAGTTACCTGGATATAAATTTTTCATTCTCAATTGTTATAAAAAAAAATGAACAAAGGAGAATCAGATTACAGGAGGGAGATGAGGAATGGATATAGTAGAATAAAGTTCTCATATCAGAGACTATGATGCATGTTCTTTTTTAAATGGAAATTTCAATGAAAATCAGTGAGTGTGGTAGTTTGTTTCTAGTGTCAATTGTATGTTGAGTTTATTGAAAAGTATTGCTAAGCTATCTCCAAGTTGATTCTTTCTGGTTGTTTAAATTGATAATAACAAGTTTATTTTTAGTTTATCAGTGCACATTTGTTGTATCTATGTGATTAATTGACTAGTTCTTTCAAGGAGAGATTAAATCCTTTTAGTTGATCACAGTAATCAGGGAGATTCATCTAGATTATTAAAGTAGATCTTAGTAGTCATAATCATGCATGTTTATACAAGTTATAAACATATCATATGTTGACAATTTGAGTTTCTACCAGAATAAGTTGCCCACTTTTGTTTCATTTGACTCCGCATACCCAATAAGGCACTGGTCTCTACTTTTCATCATTTGGATTTATTCAGTTTCTTTGCATCTGTCAATTGAGCATTTTAGGATTTAGATTAAGAAGATTTCTATTGCTATACATTTTGTACCAAGCTTGATTTCATTTGTTCACTCCCATCTGCCATTGTGGACAAATCATTGCAAGAACGATAATCATAAGTCAAGTCTGCTTCATTAAGATGGGAACACCCACCTAGATTTAGTAGCACCTGAAGAGTAGAAGGTTAAATTCATTTGACCTTGTCTGTTACCCTAAAAATGTATCAAGAGATTAGCAGCCTCTTGAGGCATCCCGCTTGCGTTTTTTGAGAGCTAACAAATTGGTGACTCTACCGGGGATACATTCAGAATCAAGGCCTTAATCATAGAGTCAGTAACTTTATACAAACTCCGCTATTGATAAGAGACATCAAGTATTTTCTCATTTTGACAAAAGTGAGTGGCGACTGTGACAAAATTTTTGCAGCTATTCAAAAATGAATGGAAGATCTCAATACAGGGGAGGTCATACTAATGCTCCTGCTGGCAGTAGTAAATGGACACACAAAGATGACAAAGCTGATAAGGGATAGAGGATCAATGAGGACATGTGCATAATTGACAAAGGAAAAGTGTCAAGAGCACAAGGTGAAATATATAATTGCTATGATACATGGAGAGATGATTCAAGTTCAGAACTTTGTACCCTTGAAGATCAAAGAAATCCCTTCCCTTCTATTGATCCTCAGAAATAGGCCGAGTTTGAAGCTGCACATGAGATTGAATGAATTAGAATTCAGCATGAGTATGATCAGAAAATGGAGGGTAACCAAAATGATGTTATTGATCATGAGCTTCCTGAGGAAGTAAAAGCACAGTTTGAATCATAGAGGAAGGAGATAGAGAAGCCGAAGGCTGCATTACCGAAAGTCCAAATTACTTCTCAGATAGCTAAGTCCCCCCCGAAGTATGTACCACCCCATAAGCAGGGTAATCATGGTGTTGGGCCTTCTGAGCCACCAAAGGTCCCTCACCATCAAGCAAGAAATCGCTATAATCAGCAAAAGTATCCACCTCATATTCCCACACAACATACAAATATACATCCACCTCTTGGTTAGCATCATGTGCCATATCATAACACACAATACAATAACCCGGTGTACCAATATCAGTACCCACCTAACCCTCCCCCTCATCAGTATACATCAATGATCAGACAGTTTGATTTGACAAGGTTTCATCTATACCCTTACCCTATGGATGGCAGCTGGAGAGGTCTGGTACCTAAGTTTACAGGGAGTAATGTTGTTACTGTTGAAGAACATTTGAGGAATTACAATGTGTTCATCCAAGACATAGGTGTGCCATCACTTCTTGAATATGCTAGGGATTGGTTCAACAGCTTGCAAGCATCCTCAATTAATTCTCTCCAAGTATTCCAGGATAGATTCCTAGAGCAATATGGGAATCTAAATGCTCCAGATGCAGCTCTTCATGAACTAATGCGAATTTAGAAAAATTAGAATGATTCAATTTATGATTTCAACTGAAGATTCAATAAGTTGCAGACCAAGGTACCTCCTAGATCAAGGTTTCTAGATTTTGTAGCTTTGAGTGTTTATTTAAATGCATTTGATCCTAAAACAGGGTATGAATTGAGAAATAGATTCCCAAGAGATCTGGCTGAAGCTCAGAAGATAGCATTAACAATTGAAAACAACAAGAAGGCTGCTGGTATAATCAATAAAAGAGATAACCTGAGGCCTCCTTAGCAAAGCAATAATTATCAGTACAAATAGGAGAACACACACAAAAATGAAAGGCCGAGGTTGCATGATATGCCTTATAAAATAGACTAGAAGGATGGAAAACCTATAACAGCTAGGCTTAGAAATAAAGAGACTCCTAATCCATTGAGTAAGAAGGGAACTTATATGGTGAGTAACAATTACTTCTATGAAGCTTGTGATAAGCCACATTCTCTAGATTATTGTGTTGTAGCCCAAAGGATGCAAGAAGAGGGAATGCTGATGGAAAACAATGAAGAAGATCACACAGTGTATTTAACTTCAAATACATTTCATCATGTTCAAGAGAGATAATCATCTTCAGAGGATGAAGGATATGAGTATGATGTTTCAAATCAGAAGTATCATGTCCATATGGCTGAACAACAGGTCTTTTCTGATTCTGAGGAAGATTACACAAAGCCACATTCTGTTGAGGCACCTGCTCTATGCAGTATGAGGAGACTCACCAAAGAAGAAATAGAGAGACTGACTGTTGCTGCAGTTGAGGAAGCAAGGAGTAAATATTGGTTGAGAAATAGAAAAGTGAATGAGATGGAAGGCGTCCCTGGGGGAATTTTTATGAAGGATCATAAGGCAACACAAGGAACTGTCAAGAAGTCAAAAAAGAGATTGCCTGATAAAGATGAATAGAAGCCTATCCAAAGATAGGAAGTTAAGAAAGAAGTGAAGGAATTACATAAAAAGATGCAAACACCTGACCAGCCTAGTAAAAAAGAAAAAGAAGAAAACAAAGGAGAAACATTGGAGCAGAAGAAGATTGTTAAGGTGGAGGGCTCTTCTTTTGACTTCACTCATGCATTATCCCAGGTAAAAATGTTAGTCCCACTACTTGAGATGATGAAAATTAAAGAATATAGAGATATTGTTGTTCAATTTATAACAAATGGAAATGAAAAACATGTGAATTCTAAGAATAGTGTAGCTATTAAAGCAGTCAATAGGCAGGAGAAAGTAGATATCCCAGAAGTTTTTTTGGGTGATGTATTAACAACTCCCCCACAAGTTGATCCTTTTTTCACTACATTTGATTTTTTAGAAAATGTGGTGCTGAAAAGAGATGATATCACATTGGTTGGGGTGTCATAGATTGAGTTCAAGACAAGGCCTGTTGTTCCTGAAAATATCTATAGTTGGCAAGTCTTCAATGATGACACTAACCTTTTGAAATTCCTCAATTTCATAGATCAATATGAATCCCAGGAAATTGACTTCAACGCTTTTGTTGAAGAAGTGGATGGGAAGCAAACAATGTTTGGCAAGATCTTACAGCTCAAAACAAACAAGCTTCCTAAGGACTTGGTGGCATTGGAGAGGCTGTATGATGGAAATGATCAGTCCCTCATGAAGCAAACACTAGTTAGAAGAGAACATATTGAAGAAGTTAACTTGAGGACTGAGATAGCACCAAGAAAGGTGTACATAGGAAATAAGATAAGCCCTAAAATTAGAAGAATGCTGATAGAGTTGCTAAGAAAGTATAAGCATGTGTTTGCTTGGTCTTATGAAGATCTGAAAGCATATAGGGAAGATTTGTTTCAGCATGAAATATCATTGAAGCTAGATGCTAAGCCATTCAGACAAAAGCAAAGGCCCATAAATCCAACACTGGAGCCTAAGATGCAAGAGGAATTTACAAAACTCAAAGATGGAGGCATTATCAAACAAATTAGGCACTTAACGTGGGTCTCAAACTTGGTCCCTGTGAGGAAGAAAATTGGAGACATCAGATTGTGTGTGGACTTCAGAAATCTAAATATGGCATCTCTCAAGGATAATTATCCTCTACCCAATATGGAGGCTCTATTGGATAAGGTGATAGGGTGTGAGTTGTTGTCAATGATGGATGGGTTTTCAGGATACAACCAGGTTAAAGTCAAAGAATCTGAGCAATATAAGACAACATTTACAACTCCTTGGGGAACATATGTATACGTAAGAATGACATTTGGTCTCACTAATGCAGGAGTGACTTTCCAAAGAGCTATGGATGTGGCATTTGCAAATCTGATTAATGTTATCATGGTGGTATACCAGGATGACCCGACTGCTTATTCGAAGAAGGCTGATGATCATGTGTAACATCTAGAAAAGGTATTTATTAAAGCCCTAGAGTATGGTATCAGTTTGAATCCTAAGAAGTGTCATTTTGCAGTCACAGAAGGTAAGCTCTTAGGACATATTGTTTCAAAAGAGGGAGTTAGAATAGATCCTAAGAGGGTTGAGGCCATTGATAAAATTCCTGTCCCTAAAACTGTTAAGGCTATACAGTCATTCTTTAGATAGATTAATTTCGTTAGGAGGTTTGTTTCTAACTTTGTTGAGATCATTAAGCCCATATCAAAAATGTTGAAGAAAGGACAGAAAATGGAATGGACTGTAGAAGCCTTGGAAGCTTTTATATCTATCAAAAGGGCCATCAAGAAAGCTCCTATCCTTAAATCTCCAAACTTTGCAAAGCCTTTTCAGATATTCTCTTTTGCTTCAATGCACACTATTGTTGTTGTTATGTTACAGAAGAATGAGGATGGTTATGAACAACCTTTGTCTTCCTTCAGTAAGTCATTACAAGGGTTTGAATTGAAGTATGATATAATGGAAAAATAGGCGTTTGCATTGGTAAAGGATACAAAAGCATTCAGACCATATCTTGTTGGAGCAAAGGTGATTGCTTATGTTCCGCATGCAACTGTCAAGGATATTCTGACACAATCTGAAGTTACAGGAAAAAGGTGCAAATGGATTAATAAGATCCAAGAATTTGACATGGAGATACAAATTACCAAATTAGTAAGAGGTCAAGGCTTGGCTAGGCTAATGGAAGAATCAAATATTGAGGAAAATTAGGTTTGTAATATAGAAGAAGAGACTGTAATTGCAAGCATTGAGCATACTCCATGGTATAGAGATATCATGCATTATTTAAAGTACATGAATTGTCCAGAGGGATTAAGTGACAGCCAGAAAATAACTCTAAAGTTGCAAGCATCTAAATATGTTTTCATGGATGGAGATCTATTTTGGAAAAATAGGGATGGTATACTATTTTTATGTCTGGATGAGTTTTAGGCCAAGCATGTTCTAACTGAAATACATGGAGTTTGTGGCGGACACTACTCAGCAAAAACAACTGCACAAAAAATTCTCAGGGCAGGTTGCTACTGGCCTAAGGTTTTTAATGATTCTTTCACACATGTAAGAAAGTGTGAAGCCTGCCAGAAGTTTTCTGGAAAACTAAAGTATCAAGGAGCTTTTCCACTTCGACCTTTGTAGGTTGATGCCCCTTTTCATCAATGGGGAATTGATTTCATTGGAGAGATACAAGAAAATTCAAGTGGAGGATTCAAGTGGATACTGGTTGCTACTGATTATTTTACCAAGTGGGTAGAGGCAATCCCAACTAAATAGGCTACAAGCAAAGTGGTGACAAATTTCTTGATGGACAACATTATCACTAGATTTGGTACACCACTGAAGTTAATCACAGATAATGAAATGTGTTTTAGGTCAGATGAGTTCAAAATTTTCTGTGACACATATGGAATTACTATTTCTTATGCAGCTCCTTACCATCCACAAGCCAATGGTCAAGCTGAATCTAGTAATAAGAGTCTCTTGAAGATTATAAGAAGTATGTTGAGTTAAAACAAGAAAGCTTGGGATTCAAAATTGAAACTGGCTATGTGGGCTGATAGGATTACTGTGAAAAAGGAAATTGGAAAGTCCCCATTTGAGTTGGTGTATGGAACACAAGCCAGGATGCCTTTGCAGAATTTGTTACCAGTCTACAAGTTTGTCCTTCAGGAAGATTTGGATGTTCCTGAACCTATGGAAGACAAAATGGAGCAACTAGCTGAACTTGGTGAAATAAGGAGGGTTGCTCAAAGTCAAAACATGAAGTTACAAACACATATGAAGTATCTATTTGATAAGAAGGCAAAGGATAGAAATTTTGAAGAGAATGATTTGGTGTTGATGTGGAATGCAAGGTGTCAGGAGAAGGGCAAGCATGGTAAATTTGAAGCTTTGTGGCTGGGACCTTTTGTTGTTGTTGGGAAGAGAGGTGAAAATTCATATTATCTACAAAATATGGCTGGTGAAGATCAGGAATTTCCTGTTCATGGGCAATTCTTGAAGCAGTTTTTCTCTTGAAGCAACATAGAGGATTGAGGGTTTCCAATGCATGGACAACTCTTGCTCATCCTCTTTAATATTCTTTTCCATGCACAATAGTTTAGGGTTTTGTTCATTTCCATTTTGCTTTTGTATCCATTTCCATTCTTCTCATTGGTTCATCATTTTGTGTCTATCCTACTCACCCAAAGATTTGGATCCTTGCAATGATCTTACTACCATTCATCCCCAGACGGAGCCACTATTGGAACTATAAAAATTCGATGATTTTACATATTGATTTCACTCATAAATTTCCAAATTGGTCCTACCATGTGCATTTTTCACCCATTTTTTCAATATTGCCCCATTGAATCCATCAGGTCATGCATTTTCCATATTGCTATTCCTATCGGCATAGGTCTATGACTGTCTCCCCGACCCATGTTGCTTGTGAGTTAAAATACATTTGTTGTAGGTGCTTCGACAAGACTTGTCCATTGTTACAACGACCGACATTCACCTGTGGGTGGCTATCGACATAACATTCATGTTGTTTCAGCGACTAGGGATGCACTTAGTAGCAGGAGTTTTGTCATCGAGGTAGTGTCTCATCGAACTTGAAGTGTCTCCCCGACTTGTGCATATGGAGGTCTATCGGCGAGAGCTAGGCAGTATCAGCATTATGTCTTGGCGAATGTGCATTGTCACACCAACCGGAGGAAAAGGAACATATTGGAAAGAGTGTTGTATTTGGTATGTGGTCTCACCAAGGACAGATGTCTCCCCGACTGGCCACAAGGGGTGCTCATCGACAAGAGGTTTTCCTTCATTGTAATGTCATGGTGAAACTCCCTTGTCTTGCCGACCGATGGGATGGATGAACATTTCGGCATGAGTTTAGGTCTTTGGTGAAGGGTCATAGCGATGTACACATGTCTCACCGATGGAGCATAAGGGTTTCTTTAATATGGCTTTCGACGAAAGGTTGGCATTCTCTTGGCGATCGTGTGTGCTCGGGGTGTTTCGATATGACATAACCTAATCTACATGATGTTCCCCCAACTGTGAAATGTCATAGTGACACACAAAGTGAAAAAGGGGCTTTCGGTATGACTAAGTGAACTCTTTGGGACCTCTCCCTGATTTTGAAATGTCTTGGCAAAAGCGAGTGGGAGTTTCTTCTCGGCGAGAGTTTTCTCTTGTCTCAGCGACTCAGGATGGATGAACATTTCGGCAAAGGTTTGATCCTCGGTGAGTGGTCACAACGAACTCTTGTGGTCTCACCGATAGGCACAGTATGGATTCACTTCAACCAGACATGCTATTTTTGGTGTGAGGTTATAATGAGGCCTTATTTTCTCATCGACCGCTAGTGGAAGAATTGATTTACCGGCATGTATGGTTTTTTTGGCAGGAGTTTGGTCTTCGGCATGTTGTTTCACCCAGCGCTTTATGTCTCACCGACCGGCATGTATGGGATGCGATATCAGTATGAGTTAAGGTTTTCGATACGTGGTCTCAGCGAGTGACCTTTGATCTCACTGATGGAAAACAAGGGAGTTCTCTGTTGGTGTGAGAATTGCTTTCTCTTGGCGATCTGTGGTGAACTCAAGGGATTTTGGTGAAACATAGTGTGCTCTACGAAAGGTCTCCCCGAGTGTGATATGTCACGGTGACAAGTTTGATCATGGGGGCTCTCGGAAAAACAAAGACTTGTCTACATGATGTCTCCTCGACATCATAGAGCTATGGCGAAAGCTAGTAAGAAAAGAGGCACATCTCAGTGAGAGACTTTCTTGTGTCATAGCGATTGGAACAGATATAACAAATGAGCATCTCGGTAAGGAAGGACAATCTACGGGACATCTCCCCTACTCTGAAGGGTCATGGTGACACATGAAGACAAAGGAACAAACATTAATGAGACACAAGGTGATTTCTGAAAACATCTCTTCGATTCCTTGAGTCATAGTGTAACACATGGGTGCATGAATTCTTTTGGCAATGTGTTTCTTGCAGAGCATTTCAATGAGCATTTTACAAAGCCCGAATATAGTTGGTCACCGACATGGAGGATGAAGCATTATGTCTCTTTAGTTACGTGGATATAAATTTTTCATTCTCAATTGTTATAAAGAAAAAATGAATAAAGGAGAATCAGATTATAGGAGGGAGATGAGGAATGGATACAGTAGAATAAAGTTCTCATATCAGAGACTATGATGCATGTTTTTTTTTTAAATGGAAATTTCAATGAAAATCAGTGAGTGTGGCAGTTTGTTTCTAGTGTCAATTGTATGTTGAGTTTATTGAAAAGTATTGCCAAGTTTTCTCCAAGTTGATTCTTTCTGGTTGTTTAAATTGATAATAACAAGTTTATTTTTAGTTTATCAGTGCACATTTGTTGTATCTATGTGATTAATTGACTGGTTCTTTTAAGTAGAGATTAAATCTTTTTAGTTGATCACAGTAATCAGGGAGATTCATCTGGATTATTAAAGTAGAGCTTAGTAGTCATAATCATGCATGTTTATACAAGTTATAAACAAATCATATGCCGATAATTTGAGTTTCTGCCAGAATAAGTTGCCCACTTTTGTTTCATTTGACTCCACATACCCAATAAGGCACTGGTCTCTGCTTTTCATCATTTGGATTTATTCAGTTTCTTTGCATCTGGAAATTGAGCATTTTAGGATTTAGATTAAGAAGATTTCTATTGCTATATATTTTGTACCAAGCTTGATTTCATTTGTTCACTCCCATCTGCCATTTTGGACAAATCATTGCAAAAAGGATAATCATAAGTCAAGTCTACTTCATTAAGATAGGAACACCCACCTAGGTTTAGCAACACCTGAAGAGTAGAAGGTTAAATTCATTTGACCTTGTCTATTACCCTAAAAACATATCAAGAGATTGGCAGCCTCTTGAGGCATCCCACCTACATTTTTTGAGAGCTAACATCGAGCATGTGATAGAATTGGAAGAGGGTGCCAAGCCTGTGATTACCACACCATATCGGCACCCAAAGTGCTTCAAAGATGAAATTGAAAAACTAATCAAGGAATTGCTTGATATGGGACACATCAGGCCCAACTCTAGTCCATTTTCTTCATCGGTGGTGCTTGTGAAAAAAAAGGATGGCACAATGTGTATGTGCATCAATTATAGTGTGTTGAACAAAAAAATAATTAAGAACAAATATCCCATACCAAGAATAGATGAGTTGTTGGATGAATTGCATGGAGCTGTCTATTTTTCTAAGATTGATTTACGTTCAGGATATCACCAGATTCGGGTCCGTGATGAGGATATACATAAGACTGCATTTAGATGCCATTACGGCCACTATGAATTCTTGGTAATGCCTTTTGGTCTGATGAATGCTCGTGCAACCTTCTAGTCTTGTATGAATCATGTTTTCGGGAAACAATTGCGGAAATCAGTATTGGTATTTTTTGATGATATTTTAATCTGCACTAAGACTTGGGAGGAGCACCTTTAGCATTTAGATGAGTTCCTAGGTATTATGGATGCCCAATCATTGTTTTCAAAGGCATCTAAATGTGAATTTGGGATGAAAAAAATATTATATTTGGGGCATGTCATTGGCGCTGGCAGAGTGAAGGTTCATCAGGAGAAGATATAGGCAATTTTGGATTGGCCACCCCCAAAGAATATATTTGATCTACGTGGTTTCCTTGGTCTATGCAGTTATTACAGGAGGTTTGTTAAGGGTTTTTCTTAGTTAACTGCATCCCTTATAGACCTCACGAAGAAGGGGGCTTTCAAATGGTTAGATAAGGCATAGGTTACATTTGATCAGCTTAAGTAGGTGATGAGCTCTTGTCTAGTTTTGGATCTACCGGATTTCTCTCAACTATTTGTATTGGAGTGCGATGCATCAAGTCAAGTAATTGGTGCGGTACTCATGCAAAATAGGCATCCTATAGCATTTGAGAGTTGGAAGTTGAGAGACATGGAGTAACTTTACTCTACTTATGACAAGGAAATGCTTGCTATTATGCACGCTTTGACAAAGTTTAGGCAATATCTCGTTGGTGGGAAATTCATGGTTAAAACGAACCACAATAGTTTGAAGTACTTCCTGGAAGAAAAAGATTTGAATGAGCATCAACAGAAGTGGGTAAGAAAAATTCAAGCTTACGATTTCGATATTGAATATGTTAAGGGCAAAAATAATGTGGTAGCTGATGCTTTATCCAGAAAACCAACACTTTGCTCTTTGTCAGAGATTTCAGCTGATTGGAAATCTCAATTGTTGGTTGAATATTCCAAGAATACCTTTGTGTGTGATATCATAGATGGGAATTTACAGGATGACAAATATCAAGTGATTGATGATTTGATTTTTTACAAGAATAGGATATTTTTGGTGCTAGAATCTAAAATGAAGAGTAAGATCTTGTAGGCTATACATGGCACTCCTTTGGCAGGACATCCAGGATTATTCAAAACATATAGACAGGTTCGAGAGAGATTCTCTTGGAAGGGTATCAAAGGTGATGTTTTGCAGTATGTTAGGGAGTGTTTGATTTTTCAGTAGAACAAGTCTGAGCATACATTGCTAGTAGGTTTATTGCAGCCTTTACCCATTCCTGATCAGAAATGGGAAGGCATTTCAATGGATTTTATCACAGGTTTTCCACAAGTTAAGAACAAAGATTGCATCTATGTTGTCATTGATAGGTTAACAAAATGTGCATTTCTTTGCTATCTCCACTAAGTCTAAGGCATCTTAGATAGCAGAATTATTCTTTAGAGAGATATTCTGATTACATGGGCTCCCAAGTAATATTGTAAGTGATCGGGACATCAGGTTTCTCATCATATTTTGGCAAGAACTGTTTACGTTGGCAAGCACTGAGCTATCTCCCAGTAGGAGTTATCATCCCCAATCTGATGGGCAGACTGAGATCATCAACAAGTGGATTGAAGGATATTTGCACAATTATGTGCCAGGCCAACAAAAGGCATGGGTCTGTTAGCTACACCTAGGCGAACATTTTTACAACACAACTTACAACATGTCAATAGGAATGACACCTTTTAAAGCTCTATATGGATAAAATGCTATTACTTTCATGGATCTAGCTTTTGATAATAGTAGAGTACCAAAGGCAAAGGAATGGATGTAGGATAGTCAAGATATTATGAGGGCACTTAAAGAAAATTTACATCGAGCTCAGAATCAGCAAAAACTCTATGCTAATAAGCATAGGATTGAGAGGGTATTTGAAGTTGGTGATATGGTATTCTTGCGTCTCCAGCCATATAGGTAAACTACATTGAAACAGAGTGGGGCAGAAAAGCTCAAACCATAGTTTTATGGGCCTTACCTGATCAAACATTGGGTAGGTGAAGTAGCATATGAGTTGGAGCTACCTATAGGGAGCAAAATCCATAATGTATTTCACGTGTCTTGCCTTAAAAAGCAGTTGGACAACATATTACTCCATCTCCTAAGCTTCCCCCACTGGATGAGGAAGGGAGGTTGATATTGGTGCCAGAATCCATTCTAGATGTGTGTGAACGCAGATTGCGAAGCAGAATAATCAAATATTTTTTAATTAAATGGAAGGATCTACCTGTTGAGGACGCCACATGGGAAGGAAAATAGATATTACAACATCTGGGTCTACAGTTGCTTGAGGACAAGTAATGCCAAGTAGGGGTGACTGTGATGTCCCTGTCCCTTTGTTAAAGCCAAATATAATTGGAATTAATTAATTGAATATATTCAAATAGTCTTTATTATTTCAATTTATTTCTTTTAAAAGACTTTTGAATTATTTAATTAAGTATTCGGGCTTATAAAGGCATGAATAAATAATTATCACTTTATAAAAGTCTTTATAAAGTCTTTTGTTAAAAATTAAATTCAGTTGGTGAAACGGAATGAGGTTGATAAAATGGAAAATGAAGAATGGATTGGGATCATGGGAAAGAATGGAACTGGAAATGTTGTATTAGACAATTTGAGAACATAGGCTCTTAGGTTGTTTGTGCCATGAGTGGACGAAAACCCAAGCATGGTCGTTTGAGGAGATTTGGGAATCATTTTGTGAGTTTTTGCAAATGGAGGAAAGAAAATCAATAATTGTTGCAACACTTTTGCTTCTCCATTGATCGGTGTATTCTTTATGATTATTTCATTGCCATCGATTGAGTAATCTTGGGTGAGCATCTTCAGATGCGGTATTCTCAAAATCTCGATAACAAGTTTATGTGTCTCATTCAGTGAAAAAATGTGTATTTTGGATTTACAATCGAACATCACTTCACATAACCACGAAATCCAATTCAAGACTACAACAGTAATTTCGAATGGGGGTAGATTTTAATAGTTGTAACAATGGGCACATCTATCACTTCCGGTAGCAGGGGAACCATATTGCAATTATTTTCTAAGATCCAATATTAGGTATTCCATTGGCACCAATCTTACACAGGACAGAGGCAATCATTCTGAGTGTAGCTTCATTGGTATCGGGCCCTTATTCTATTGCTATCAACATCTCTCCTGGCATCCTTTGAGCAACTTTACTACTTCTATCTATGGGTATGTTCATGGAACTTTATATTACAGTTTTCAATGGTTGGAAGCATAATATGTATTGAGAAATTATTGAACAATAACATAAGTATCAACTCCCTACATCTGTATGTTGGTTTCTATAACCTTTGGCGTCCTGTAGTGGGCCAGATTAGATAAAACTGAGTATATTCTGTTATGTCTGGAAACTTGTAATTTGATGATATGATGTTCTATTTATTATGTAAAAATGTCAATTAAGTCATGGAATTACATGAATGCAACCTCATCAATATAATCTACAAGGAAATATCTTTGAACTGGACTTGACTAACAACAAAAAAAGAACTAGCATAAATTCATTATCAGAGAACTTTTAGGAAGGGGACATCACATCATCAAGAGTGAGCTTATCCACTTCTCTTCCTTCTTCAATTGCTCAGATCTTGGGATAATATTTATTTGTCATAGACCTTAAAAAATTTTAGCATAATGAAATCTTATTTTACTTCTTCTCCACATTCTTTGATGGATTTTAATACATCGTCAACTCTCAGAAGATAGTTAGCAATCTTCTCCTCTTTAGTCATCCTTAAGCCTTCAAATTTTTCTCTCAGCACTTGAAGTTGTGCCAACTTCACCTTGCTATCTCATTCATAGATGTTTTTTAATTTTTCCTAAACATCATATGCAATTTAACAATGCATAACCTTTCCATACACAGAGTCAGACAAATTGTTCATAATGGAAAACCACACTTTTTCATTGTTCTCTAATCCTTCTTCTTCACAACATTAGTTGGAGGAGTAGGAGGGAGAACATATTTGTTCCTAATTGAAATTCAGACTTCAAATCCTATAGATCCCAAATATCCCTTCATCAATGAGCTCTGCTTAGCATAATTTGTTCCATTGAACTGAGGTGGCTTGCTTGAACCATCCTAATTTTTCATTTTTTTCACACTACTAGAATCTACCTGAGCTAATTAAGCTTCACCTAGGGAACCTAGTGCTTTGATACCAATTGTTGGAACACAACAATCTACTAACAAGGAGGTGAATTAGTAGGTCATAAAAAAATATTTTAAGCACTTTGAGAAGATTAATTATTTCAAATCCTTAATATACAGTTTGAGACATAACATGTAAATACTAAAATATGCACACACACAAGCATCACATAACACATGATGTATGTGGAAAACTTGAGATGGGAAAAACCACGGTGAGAAATGCAACTAGGAGCTACTATTCTAATCTATTCCTCACAAGATTGAAGTTCAGTTGCAATGCTTTAAGGGAACCCACCCTAAGGAGACACCAATCCCCTGGTTTTAGGAGCACCCACTCTAAGGAAGCACCCACTTCCTAATCTAAGCACCTACCTAGATATCTAGTGGCACCCACCAATCATATTTACAATATAGGATATTACAATTTTGATGAAAATTCTATGTTACAACTTATTTGCAACTACACATACATGTATGTTGCACTCTCTATAAATCTTCCTTTGCTCTGCACCCTTTTATCTTTTCTATATTTACTTCTTTTTTTGCACCCCTTATTTTTGCATCTACTCCTTACTCAGCAACACATCCCATTTTCTATAATGCACCAGTTTGAATGAGTGGAACCCAAAAAAAAGCACCAATACAATCAAGGGGTTTACCCTAAATGTAAATCTAGATTTAAATTCTTGATTTTTGTTTTGTTCAGCTTATTCAGGCATAGTGTGTTCTTTTTCTACAACAATGTTCTATGCACTCTACCACACCAAACTCTTCTTTCTCCACACTTCTCTTACATCCTCATCTCCCACTATATTTAATACTTGCAAACACTTCACACACTAAATTAATTTTTTATTGTTTTTCTTTTCTTCGCTGACTAGTAGTGCCTTCCTCGAGTTGTGCACCACTGACCAATACTTCTGAATACATCTATTATGGTTTTCTTTCTTACTTCTTCAAGAAGTATACTCTACATCAAGCCATACCTACATTAATTTTTGTTATAGAAAATCTTCTAATATTAGTGATCTATAAACCCTAAAATCAGATACACATTTAATGTATTCTTTTGTTCATAAGATTTGAACTTGATCTCTATTAACTTAACACTCTATGCCACTATTCTATAATTCAAATAACTAATTAAATTGACTGTTGGAGTAGGTAGAGCAATTAATTTTATTCTTCTGGTCGAGTGCCAATTAGAAATCGATTACATAGGCTTAATCATTTGAAACCATCACCTTCAAATTTTGACTATTGATTTTGTCTCTACATTCCATGATCCATGGTTGTTCATTTATCATCAACCTTTAAAATACTACCATCAGATGAGCCTTCCCTTACATCTAAACCATCGATCTAATTTTGTCATCACTCATCGCCACATCAAAGAGATTGAACAACTGCTCACTCCAAAATCTATAGGTCACTTTGATAAAATTCTTGTTGGAGTATCAAAGCAACTGCTCACTCAATCTTGCCGATATTTTTCCTTCTCCTCAACCTGCTTCCTGTTGGCCATATGTGGGGTCCACTTGACTAGGCCATTGCCATGAAATTCACAACAAGGATGTGAATTTCCTATCTAATAATCGCCAATTGCCATTTATCCTTATCCATCAACATCCATTATTATCACCTTTCTATCGGGTCCCACCATATCATAACTTCAAAGAGAATGAAGCATTTTTTTACCAATAAGCATGTATCTCCTTGATGAAGTAATATTACCCCCATATAGATCCACTATGTTAGCATTTTAGAGAGACACAAAAGAAACTCCTAGCAAAATGGAGTTGTCATACCAACAGTCATTTACTCCCCTAACAAAATATTGAAGAGACTAAAGTCTCCGTCTCACAGATATTCAACCTTCACACTAAGGAAGCTATCAGGATGTCAAAGAGACATTCTATACAGTTCCACCAAAAACAATTTTCCTGCACAATGAACCTTGCGGCCATTACATCCACTCATCACTATATCGAAGAGATTGTAGACACTCAAAATATTAAGATCGACATCATGCAATTGATTCACTAACACCGATCCTTCCTTAATCACTTCTACACTAACCAATTAATTGAATAATATTTATCTAATTAATTAAATTCATCAAAATTTCCTCCTTAATCAGATAATACACTTTATCAGATTTTTTCTTTAAAATCCTAATGTTCTTCCTTTAATTAAATAAATAAATTTTATTTAATTAAAATTCTAATGTTCTTCCTTTAATTGAATAAATATAATTTATTTAATTAAATTACTAATGCCCCAATATCCTCTCATTTGATTTAAATAAACTCAAAATATTTAAATTAAATGTAACAATCAAGCTAATTTCATCTAAGTTAGTTAATCCTAAATTAGTTAACTCCTAACACTAATCCCACATTCCTCTAGCTTTTGACTCCACCCTTGGGTAAGTCAACCTTGGTCAAGTTGCACATGTAAATCAATTTATTTGATTTAAATTACCCTATTTTTATTCAAATATGGCATATTCTTTTGAATATTCCACCCACTTGACTTTTCCCTCCCAAAGGACTTTTTTCCTCCACCTTTGCATTGAAGTCTCTTACAAGTCCTCTCCTTGAACCACCTTGGCATTAATTCCTCTTACACCTCCTCTTACACAAGCCACCTCTTGAAATTAAAATTTCACCTACATGCATTAAACATGCACATTGTTCAAAATGTGCTCCACTCTCCTTCATTATCATGTTGACAAGTGGCACAATGCCATTGGTCCCTTTTTTAATCCCACATTCTTCCTATTCTTCACTCTTCAATCCTTCTTCCTTATAAATAGAGACCTTCTCTATTGATTTTGGATCCACAAGTTGATACAAGTTTATTATCCACAAATTCATCCACACTTTCATCCAAAGTTAGCATAGAATTCATCATCCATAGCTAGGTTATTGGCATTTTACATCAAGAATCACACATCTATCATCAAGCTTATCAAGGAATTGGGAAAGGGATTCTTTCCACATCAAAGAAGCACCAATTTTCCTATGGGATGCTGGTTTGAGCATTAGAATAGGATTTCATTAGTAGGTTACTTGATATTTTGCTTTGATTTCATGTTATTGTGTTTGAATGAATTTCATAGGGAATGCTTGTTTACACTTGTTTAAGGACTAATGTTTGCTTGTTTGTCCATGTTTGAGTAGGTCTAAACAAAGCATTCACAGAGACTGACAACTAATTCTCACCAAAAAACATATTTCAACACAATGAGGACATGTACACCAATTTAGTAAGCCACCATTGTAGTGTTGAAGAGACACTAAAAAGATTCCTTCCAAAAATATGAAGTCTAGCCAATGGGGTTTGAATGTATAACCTTTTAAACATACATCATAACATCATGAACCTAGGGTTTAACAGGTAAACCCTAACAACACCCAAGAGAAACAATAATTATTTTAGAGTAATCAACACACCGTTAGGACCTATAAATTACATCTCTATAAAGCTCTCAAAGAACCCATCATGAATTTGGCCTCTATTTCACTGTTGATCTCACATTTTCACATCAATGACAATAATATGTCAACATGGGTTGCCCCCAAAATGAAATCCCAAACACATAATGAATCCATGAATTTTGGGTTAGTATGTTTTGCTACATTGTTGTTAAAGAGCTCAAAAAAATCATCATTCTCCAAATACTCACAAAACAAGAAGAATGGCACATAGAGAGCTAAAATAAAGAGAGATTTTGGGTCAACATGGAAGAGACCTAAATGTCTTGATTCCTTGCATCATCCCCAAAAAAAAACACAAGACAAAAGAAAAGATAATTTTTTGACATATAGAAGAATGTAGGTATAAATAGAGGAATGCACATGAATAGAGACACATCAAACAAAACAGTATGGGGAGATCACATTATGCACATGAAATCACACAAAGAAAATGGAAAAGAAAACAAAGACAAGACTAGTAAGGCACGTGCGATTCAACCTATGGCAGGTCGTTTGCATCCCAATCTTGTTCAGTATATGCGAAAGGTGGACAGCTAGCTAAAGGGACAACATCAAGTGTGAAACTAGGATAAGGCTATCTAACCCCTTTTCCCCACTAAGTGCAGGACAAGGATGAGCTGAGATGATTGATGAGAATAAGCTCCTCGCAATAAAGAAAATGATTTGAAATGAATGTTAAACATGCAATAGTGAGTATACTATGATCCTAGAACTATTACATGGAAAGGATCAAAGTGCATGCTTTAAGGGACTATCTCTATCATATCAAGTTTTTCAAGGATCCTTTATAAATGATACAGGAGCATCCTTGGTTCTTGGAAATCTTGCATCAACCAAAAATATTTTCATTCATTTTTTGTTCTTGTTATGTTCTTGCTCAGTTCATGGTTGTTGAATTCATCATATTTTATCACCGGACCCTATGGATCTATGTTTACATCGTGGACATGTTCATATTCCTTATTCCAATATTTGAGCATGATTGGATCTTTTTTCGGTAAGTTATCACTTCCATATTTAATGGCAGTTTCTTGAACCTGTACCAGAATAATTTTCAAGCCCAATGACTAGTTTGATCGTTCGTGGATCTTTCTCGTATTTTGCGGATCCTTATGGTGTGTTTCAAATCGTTCCATGGAGTGTTCCCCAATATAATTTAGGTCCACACTTCATCCTATGCACTTGTTAAGGAGTAATTCAAATTTGAGGCTGACCTATTCATGCACACGTTACATTTTCTTTCATTGGATATTGTAATAATATTTGGCTAACATAGATCATTCTAGATCACTAAATGTGATAAATCATTGTAATAGATCATTAGGAAGACAAAATTGAGAAAGATAGGTTTTGATATGTAAAATTTTAGCTCACATTTAGGAGAATATAGGAATATTGTATTTGAACATGTTATATCAGGCCTGTGAGGCGAATTTGTAAGCCTGGATGTTGCCAGCCAATTATAATTGAAATTTTTGTTAATGTGAATGTTTGAACCTACATTTTCCTCCATATTCTACATTGCTTCTGTTGTGTAACTATTGTTGCATGGTCCAGATTGTTCTCTTTGAGGACCCTCCTACCGTGGTTGCACCAGATTGGTATGAAAGTGAGATTCAATCCATGATAGATCGTCAAAATTCATGGAGTCCTATTGAAGATTTGTTGTGGGGTGGAAAACTAAGGATATGACCTACAACTACAGAGAACTTGTGTAAAGATGGCAGGAAGAAGAATGTTAGAGGAAATGGAGCGCATGGAAATGTAGACCCAAATTTAATGGAGATGTTGAGAGGAATTGTTGCTAGAGTAGATGTAGTTGAAATGAACCAAAGGAGAGGTCAACCAGTTGATGATGTGAGTGATGAAGAGGTAGAAGTAAAGGAAGAAAGAGGAAGAGAAGATCAACTTGGCCTAGATCAAGGAGAAGAGAGGTTCATAAGAGCCCTAACTAGAGAAAATACTAAGCCACATTTCAATCCACTGGATTATAATGGTAAGTTGGATTTAGAAGAATTGCTTGATTGTATAACAAAGATGGAAATTTATTTTGATTTTGAAGGTACCACTGAAGATAAGAAAGTGAAATTTTCTTGTACAAAGTTGAAAGGACTTTTATCCCTTTGGTAGGAACATTTGTAGATAGATAGGTGAAGATGAGGAAAAGAGAAGATAAAATCATGGGATCAGATGGCGAATAAGTTGAAGGAAAAGTTTATGCCTATAGACTATTAGATTAGTTCATTCTAGAAGTTGCAAAATTTGAAGCTAAAGGAGTCAAGTGTGATGGAGTATACTGAGGAGTTCTACAAGTTGAATATCAGATCTAGACATTCGAAGGATGAGATCGAGCAAGTAGCTATATATGTGAATGGTTTGTGTTCATCTATACAAGATGAGATTAGTTTGATCAAGTTGTAGAGTGTGGAATAGGAATATCAATGTGCCCTAAAACCAGAAGAGAAGTTGAATAAAAGACATGAGCAAAGACAAAGAGGAAGAGGTGGAAGATTTCAGAGAGGAAGTGAAACTTTTGCAGATCAGAATAAGGATAAGGAAGTCAATAAGAATGATAATTCCTACTGTAGAGATGATGGAAACTCTTACCAAAGAGGAGGATATGGTGGCTACCAGAATGAAGGTTATAGAAAAGATGATAAGGAGAAAAGAGTATTCAAGGGAACTTGTTTTGAATCTGGTGGAGAAGGACATAGAGAATTTGAATGTAATCAAGAAGGGACAAGTAGAAAGCAAAAGAACAATAGAAGAACAAACTTTGTTGAGGAAGGTCATATTGGATCATCTAATAAACTAGAAGATGGAGAAGTGTTGGTGAATAGAAGAGTATTGTGTCAAAGTGAGATGGAGCAGGAACTGTTGCAGAGAAATAATTTGTTTCAGACTAGATGCAAGGTAGCTAGTAAATGTTGCATAGTGATTGTTGACATTGGAAGCTCTGAGAACTTGGTTTATGAAGAAATAGTGACCAAATTGAAGTTGGAAAGGTTGAAACACTTGAAGCCCTAACAAATAGCATGGATTCAAGATGAGCATAAGATACTGGTAAGTGAACAATGTTTGGTGAAATTGAAGATAGGAAATTATCATGATGAAGTTTTGTGTGATATTATGCCTATGGATGTATGCCATGTTTTGTTGGGAAGGCCTTGGAATTATGATAGATAGGCTATTCATGATGGAAATAAGAACACATATACCATTATTTCTAATGGGATGAAGCAGAATTTGTTGCCATTGGAGGATGTTCCTAGAGTTGAGGTTTGTACAAGTGCTAGAATTTGTTTGGTTGATGGAAGAATATTTCTAGATGGATTGAGACATGAGAACATGTGCTATGCCTTTGTTCCTAAGAAGGTTGAATAATTGAAGCATGTAGAAGAACAACCAAATGAGATAAAGGAGTTGCTAACAGAGTATGAAGAGATCATTTCAGATAATGTACCTAATGGATTACCACCTATGAGGAGTATTAGTAATTGTATGGATCTAATTCTTGGAGCTATTTTTCCTAATAAAGTAGCACATTGGATGACACCTGCAGAGAATGAAGAGTTGAATAGACAAGTGAAATAATTTTTGATAAAGGGTTTGATCAGATAAAGCTTAAGTCCTTGTGTAGTACCTGCTATGTTAGCACCTAAGAAGAATGGAGAATGGAGGATGTGTATAGATTCTAAAGCCATAAACAAGATCATAGTGAAGTATAGATTTCCTTTTCCCTGGATGGATGACATTATGGATTGTTTGAGTGGAGCTAGATTCTTTACAAGGATAGATTTGAAGAGTGGATATCATCATATCAAAATCAAAGAAGGGGATGAGTGGAAGACAACATTCAAGACAAATGAAAGATTGTATGAGTGGTTGGTGATGCCTTTTGGACTAACAAATGCACCAAGTACTTTCATGAGGCTGATGAATGAGGTACTGAAGAAATTCTTGGGTAAGTTTGTGATTATTTATTCATATGACATCTTGATTTTTAGTAAGAATAGGGAAGAACATTTGTGGCATATAAGACAAGTTTTATATAGGTTGAGAGAAGAGCAGATGTTGATAAACATTAAGAAGTGTAGTTTCATGAAGGAAGAATTGGTATATCTGGGATTTGTGATATTTGTGGATGGATTGAAGATGGATCCTAAGAAGGTAAGAGCAATTGTTGAGTGGCCTACACTAGATAGCATTGGAGAGGTAAGATCATTTCATGGATTTTCTAGTTTCTACCGAAAGTTCATTAGGAATTGCAGTTTTATTTGCAGTCCTATGATAGAAACAATGAGATGAGATAAGAAGGATTTTAGGTGGGCATATGGAGAAAATCAAAGTTTTGAGTTGTTGAAGAAGAAGGTGACTAAGCAACTTGTGTTGGCTTTACCAAAATTTAATAAGGTATTTCAGGTAGACTGTGATGCAAGTGGAAATCCAATTAGAGCAGTATTAAGTCAAGAAGGGGAACCTGTAGCTTATTTCAATGAGAAATTGAATGATGCTAGGAGAAGATATTTAGTGTATGATCAAGATTTTTATGCCATAGTTCAAGCCTTGAAGAAGTGGAGACATTATTTGTTGCCAAAGGAGTTTGTCTTGTATACAGATCATCAGGAGTAGAAATATTTGAATAGTCAAGGTAAGTTGAATCAAACACATGAGATGGGTAAAATTCTTGCAAAGTTATACTCTTGTTTTAAAGAATAGGAGTGGAAAGTCAAATAGAGTTGTTGATTCCTTGAGTAGGAGAAGGAACTTACTGACAGAGATGAGAGTAGAGGTATTAGGATTTGATGAATTGAAGAACTTGTATGAGGAAAACCCGGATTTTGTAGAACCTTGGAAAGCTTGTAAAGAACTAGTCTTGGAGGATAGGAGTCAGTGGTTGTATTATTTCATTCAAGAGGATATGTTTTTCTAGAGGGAATCAGTTGTGTATACCTCAGAGTTCAATTAGGGTTAACTTGGTGAAAGAAAAGCATAGGGGAGGATTGTCAAGACACTTTGGGATTGATAAGACAATACAATTGGTAAATGAGAATTACTTTTTGGAATTAGATTCATAAGGATGTTAGGAAATTTTTGCAGAGTTGCAAATTTTGTCAAGTTGCAAAAGGGAGTAGTCAAAATGTTGGATTGTATAAGCCTTTGATAGTTCTGGAAAGACCCTAGGAGGATATCAACATGACACAAAGAGTTAATGATTCTATATTTGTGGTGGTGGTTAGATTTTCTAAGATGGCACATTTCATACCTTGTAAGAAGACAACAGATGTAGTACATGTAGCAGACTTTTTTTTCAAGGAAGTGGTTAGATTGCATGGATTACCTAGGAGTATTGTTTCATACAAAGATACAAAGTTTGTTGGTTACTTTTGGAGGACACTTTGGAAGAAGTTAAAGACATATTTGAAGTTCAATTCTACTTTTCACCCATAGCTGATGGACAGATAGAGGTAGTAAATAGGAGTTTGGGGAATTTTCTAAGATGTTTGGTTGGAGAGAAGACTAGAAGTTGGGATTTAATTCTTGCACAAGCAGAGTTTTCTTACAATAATTCAGTGAACATGAGTGCTGGAAAGACACCTTTTGAGATTGTTATTGGAGTCCATCTTAGAGGTATATTAGAGTTGAGAGACCTCAGTATGGAAGATAAAAGGAGTGTAGAAGTAGAGGAATTTGTAGAACACGTGAAGAAAGTGCATACTCAAGTGAAGGAGAAATTGGAAGATATCAATCAAAAGTATAAGGAGGAAGAAAATGCAAAGAGACATAAGGAGTTTGAAGTTGGAGATGAAGTGATGGTGTATCTGAGGAAGGGAATATTTACACTTGGCACATACACTAAGTTGAAGACGGGGAAGTTTGGACCCTAAAATATTTTGAGGAAATTTGATTCAAGGAATGCATATGAAGTAGAGTTACTAGATGATAGGGGTCTATCACCTATATTCAACATTGCAGATTTACATTAGTACCATGAAGTGGAGTTCAATGAAGACAGTAAAGAAAAATTGGAGAATTATTTTCCTAAACAATAGTCAGATGAAATTGAAGAGATTTTGGATATCAGAGATGGGAGGAAAACTCATGGACGACAGTACAAAGAATATCTTGTGAAGTGGAAAGGTAGAACAGTGGAAGATTCTTCTTGGATTTCTCAGGCTAAGGTAGACTATTTTGGTTTTCCTTTAGCCTGAGAAAAGTGAGGGACTCACTTTTAAATTAACCTCGGATGTCTAATGCAGGAGCATCCTTGGTTCTTGGTAATCTTGCATCAACCAAAAATATTTTCATGCAATTTTTGTTCTTGTTTCATTCTTGCTTAGTTTATGGTTGGTGGATTCATCATATTTTCTCACTAGACCCTATGGATCTATTTTACATTGTGGAAATGTTCATATTTCTTATTCCAATATTTGAGCTGTGATTGAATCATTTTCCGGCAAGTTATCACTTCTGAATTTAATGGCAGTTTCTTGAACCAACATCAGAATATTTTTCAAGCCCAACAGCTAGTTTGATCATTCGTGGATCTTTGTTGTAACACGTGGAACCTTACAGTGTGTTTTGAATTGTTTCATGGAGTGTTTCCCAACCTTAATATAGATGCACACTTCATCCTATGCACCTATTGAGGAGTAATTCAAATTTGAGGCCGACCTATTCATACACACCTTACATTTTCTTTCATTGGAGATTGTAATAATCTTTGGCTGATGCAAATGATTCTAGATCCCTAGATGTGATATAAATAATTGTAATAGATCATTAGGAAGACATATTTGAGAAAGATAGGTTTTGATATGTAAAATTTCAGCTTGCATTTAGGAGCATATGCGAATATTGTATTTGAACATGTTATATCAGGCATGTGAGCCAAATCTATAAGCCTCGATGTTGCTAGCCAATTGTAATTGAAATTTATGTTAATGTGAATGTTTGAAATTTCATTTGTCTCCATATTTCGTGTTTCTTCTATTGTGTAACTCTTGCTGCATGGTTCAGATTGTTTTCTTTGAGGACCCTCTTATCATGGTTGCACCAATAAAGCATGACACTCATTGGTGCATGAGCACCTTTGCAAAACCATGTTCCTATTTTGGAAAAATTGAGAAATTTTGATATCTATACTTTTTAATGAGATTAAAAGAGTCACCTTGTATATTTATAGGTCATTAAAGAACATTTGGAGTTCAAGTTTATTTGTTTTGTGAAAAATTACAAAACATGTAAAAGTTGTCAACAAATATTGATAGAATTGTAAAATTATGTAAAAGTTGCATTAAGAAGTTGAAGGGTCATTGTTAGTTCTAGGAGTTAGTAAGTAGTCAGAAAGTTAAAAGATAGTTGAATTTCATTTATAAAGGCTTTGTACATCATTTTGAAGATGAAGGTGATTGAATAAAAGAAGTGGTTTAATGTAATGCTCTAGTTTTGCTCTTTTTCTTTAGAAAAAAATAGCATTTTCAAGCCATGTATGGCCTAGTATGGACTGAAAAGCATGTGAATTTGGTTGTAAGTGTTGTATTCCTCAATCACCTTCCATTTGGATCTTGTTTCATGCAGATTGGTTTATGTTTGAGATAGTTATTGCAATTTTTGTGAAGACTGTCAAAACCCTCAATTAGGATAAGTAGAGATAGAAATAATTATGTTTCTCCTTTATTAATTGGTGGAATCATCTAGATTTTTTGTGATATTATCCTACTATGAATTTTATTTCATGTTTTAGTGTATTTAAGGTGAAATCATAAAGTTAATATAGGAAGAATGAAGTTTCTTGACTGTAAATTCTGAGTATACAACCTGTAGTAGGGTTATGAGAAGAACACAATCTAGGGTTTGCAAGAAAATATATGGGAATAGAATTGTGATGCATTTTTAAGCTTGTACTAGTCCATTAACACCTACTTGAAGTGTCGGGACAGTAATTTTGTGTTTGGAAGTATGACATCTAATAAGCCTTATTTGGCTAATGCCTAATTAGCCCTGTTTTGGGTGTATACTGTTTGGTTTTAATATCATTTCTCAAAATGACAGATGTCAATATTTTGATATGTTTTAATACAGATGTCAATTCTATAGGGCATGGCTACAAGCATATTAATAGTTATTGAAGACTTGTTTATCATATCATTTAAGGTGGGTATATAGGGTGTAAAAAGAGTTTGATCATGTTTATATAAGCCTAGAAAAGAGATCCCAAGCATTAAAATAGTCATTGGTGTCTTGGTAAGCAAAGTTTGATGTTGAAGGCTCATAAGTGCCATAATTGCACAAGGACAGTCATAATGAATTGATGAAATTTGAAAGGGGCAGACTTGTAATTGTTTGTTTTGAATGAATTGAGGTTGCTAAAGTGTATTGAAGGCTATTTTGAGATTTGGAACTCTTACTTGCTCATTTGAGTACTTGAATTGAAATTTTTTTTGAAGGAAAGGTGAATTGGAAATAAATAGCAAACAAAGTATGCTATGATTTTGAGAAAGTGTGTTTCTTCCCTCTATATTGCATCACTCATCAATAATATGCCCAAGAACTCTATGATATTGACAATGAAACATGTTTGTGTTCTTATGTTTTGGATTTGAATTTTCTCTGATAGGTGGTAATGTTAAGTATTGAAAAGGACAACTGAGAGGGGGGGTGAATCAGTTGTCATAGATTTTAACCTTTAATTCAATAACTAAAACTAATAATTGAAACTGCTTAAATGATTAATCATCAAATTCCAATGTAGAAACTAAAATCCAACACATAAACACAATAACATCATATTTATGTGGAAAAACCAATAAGGGAAAAACCACAGTGAGGATTAATTCACACTATAGAGAATATCAAAATTTATTGCAAAAGGCTCATTTCCTAGAACAAGGACTCATTGTCCTGAATAAGGACTCACTATTAGAAATAAGGACTCATTGTCTGACAAGACTACAACCCAAAGATACAAAAGATGGATAACCGCCAAGATACAATGATAGTGGCTCACTATCAAATGATTGAACTAATGGCATACACCTTCAATGTGCAGGGTTAAGTTCCAATGAATCTTAGAATATGAAGTATTGCCTCACACAGTAGTCGCTCAACTAAACTACATTGATCCACAACTGATAAAGCATTTAGGCTCAAATATTCACACACCTCTTTTCCTCTTCACATTTCACATTCGCTCCATATATTCACTTCCACTACTCATACACACTCATCTCATTCCTCAAAACTTCTTATATATATACAAGTATATCTTAGTCATCAATTATTTCAGCCTAACGAAATAATCAAAACTTCCTTTTTCGGCACCATATATGATTTAAACATTTTATCCATGTAGTGTGTTATACCAAGTCGGCTAAGCTCCATACAAAGCATCCCCAAGGTAAATTCAATCTTCTTAAATAATAATATGTGTTAGGTCGGCCAAGACCCATTAAAGTCTTTCATTGATAACTTACTACTCCCAACACAAAACTTCTCAAGATTTTGAATATAGCTGTCTAAGTGAATCATAATGACATAGTTAAGATATTAGAGTCGTATCTTGTCTTACGGTAGAATCTAGACTCAAAAACTAACACCCCAGATCACAAATAAATAATCTTTGATAGAGAATAGATTCAGGTAAACATCTCATACATTTGATATTGTGTTGAAATCAATGACAACCATTTGATGCAATCCAATTTCCAATAATGTCCCCCTTTTTCATTGATGACAACACAAGATGTGAAAATCCAACAACAACAACCTTTGTAGTTCCCTTAATGAGCTTTAATGATTTTCATTATTTTCACATGTTTTCTCTCCCCCTTTGACATGAATGGAAAAGAAAGAAGATCTATCTCCCCCTTATTCCAATTTGTTTACAAAATAAGTCTTCAAAACAAAATTATATAAAAAATATGTTTCTTTACCTCAATCCTTCTTCCCTTAAAATATCTCCTTGTATAAGATATTAGAGTCATAGCTTGTCTTACGGTAGAATCTAGACTCAAAAACTAACACCCCAGATCACAAATAAATAATCTTTGATAGAGAATAGCTTTAGGTAAACATCTCATACATTTGATATTGTGTTGAAATCAATGACAACCATTTGATGCAATCCAATTTCCAATAATGTCCCCCTTTGTCATTGATGACAACACAAGATGTGAAAATCCAACAACAACAACCTTTGTAGTTCCCTTAATGAGCTTTAATGATTTTCATTATTTTCACATGCTTTCTCTCCCCTTTTGACATGAATGGAAAAGAAAGAAGATCTATCTCCCCCTTAGTCCAATTTTTTTACAAAATAAGTCTTCAAAACAAAATTATATCAAAAATGGTTCTTTACCTCAATCCTTCTTCCCTTAAAATATCTCCTTGTATTTTTATTTTTATTTCAAAAGAGACGACTTCAAAGAATCCACTACCAACCTGATGTTTAAACAAATATTGTTGTTGTTTTCTATCAAATCAATTGTTTCTAGAAGAGTATCTGGGACAGTGATATTTTGTTCATTTTTCTCATCTTCCACTAGGAGACCGGAAAGTTGTTCCAATCTCAACTCAATTATCTCTTTAACTTTCCAAAAAGTCTTCACAATACCATCCCTTTGTACCACAATGACTACAAGTTTAGACTATAAGGAATTGATCCTTTTCTTCTGCATTCCATCCTTGTCATTAAGGATATTATATGACTTTCTAATAGAGTCCAACTCAAGCTCAATAGCATCATTTTTTCCTCTATAGTTTCTGATAGTAGTAGGCCACCAAAGATAATACCTATACACATTTTTTACGCTTTTGATGCATGAATTTAATTCATTTATGCTCTTAGTCAATCTCTTCTATGCATTTCCACATATTTCTTCCATAGCCAATTGAATCTCATCTTTTCCTTCTATTTCCCTTAGTGACAATACCTTTAGTCTATCTTGAATCTACTCAATCAATACTTTTGGTAAAAAATTTATCAACTTGCTTAGATAAATATCATTATGATTTATATAAGTAGCCAAGGTGTCTGTAATCTCATCCTGTTCATAGGTTGGTTGTGACAACCAAACATCTCCAATCTTCTTCAGGCCATCAGATTGCTCAAGAATCTTCAACACCTTCTCTTTAGTAAAGCTTTCTTCATCATCATCCGTTGATACCAGATCAAATGCTTATGTAGTTTTTGGTTCCTTTTCTTCTTTCTTCTCCTCTATCTTCATCTTCTTTATTTCTGAAGGGGGACATGAAATGATTCTTCTTGCTTTCCTCTTCCCAGAAGAGGATCCTACTTTAGACCTCCCAACCGGATTGGAAACCATACTAGAAATCCATGCATTTATTTTTTCTGCAAATTATTCTTTACAAATCTTTTCCTTCTATGCTAAACATTATAGATACCGAAAAACCTACTTCCCAATAAGTACAATTGACTTCCACACAACATTATCTTTTAATGGTAACAACATTCTCTTTTAATGGTAAAAACTTTAGAAAATACATCATCAGGCATATAACCAAGGATCCAAAATGAAAAGGGTAATTTTCATTTTTCGTCATAGTAATGTTCTCCATTAATTGATTCCTTAATAACTTACACAAGTCAAAATCCACATTCTTTTCAACCATTTGATGTGCAATGTAAACAATAATCACTAAAGTAGAACATTCCCTATTTCTTAAATAAATCTTATATGAAATGCCATATGCCACATACCTTATCACAGGGTCGATTATAGTATGAATTAGAAGTTCCCTTTGGTATCCTATCACTCCAGTTAGGGCTTTGACCTCTTTTTTCTTCACTGAATTCTTTACTAGCACAGGTCCAACATTGCATAATCCTATAATTGTTTTAATTGATTCCTTTGTAATCCCGTAGGGTTTGTTGAAGATCATCTGATCACCTTGAATTCTGCTTAGGACAAACTGAACAGTGTCTACATCCAAAAATTATAGAAATTCACTCCAAATCTCTAAACCCTTATGCCCTAGACTCTTGACCCTTTGAATTTTCTCAATTGAAAGTGAACCTTCAATATTTTGAATCTTTTCATGGTTAAATTCATCAATCTATAACTTACTTAATTTCTACAATTTTTGCTGTGTGAATCAAATACCACCATTTCCTTTGACTCCATTGTTTCAACTTTGTTCTCCATATTTTTTTTTCTTATAATCCTAACTCCTTATTTCTCAGTTACACTTTTCTCCTTAGCTCATTCAATTTGAAATGACAAAGAATAACCACTCAACTTCCTTATATAACTTCATTTTTAGGTTTTAATCACAAAAAAAGGTAATGATGTCATCATCAATACTTTATTTTGTTACTATCTTCTCCTCAGCTAAAGCTTTTAGATCACTTTTTGGATGAAGAAACTTCTATATCATAATTTGGTGCAACAAACTCATTTCCAAAAACTTCCACTTTCTCCAAGTCATGGGATTCATCTGATTTTTCCCTAATTTTGCATTTATTGCTTTTCGGCCTTTAAATTGCCAACTATTTTATGAGATACACTGTAAACCAAGAAGAGTTCCACAATTTTATTTATTTGCTTCTTTTCTACCAGAATTTTCTTTAATGCCATCAAAATAGAGATTCACATCACATATCCACGTGCCATCACATGACATCTCATAAATCAAGGGTTTGTTGGATTTTTTTGTGAATGGTCCCCCTAAAACCATTACTGGGTCCAGTTCTTGGAAGAGGTATTTGTATTAGATGCAAATGCAGAGTTATTTAATTCATTCTTGTTCTCAGGTTCTTCCATTTTCCTCCAAAATTTTGACATATCTCTCTCCTTATTTCTTCTGGATCTACCTTGTTCACATGCATGTTTTTCTATTCCAGATTAGGTTTCTTCCCAAATTTTCTCCTACAAAATTTTGAGATATTTCTTGGTTTGTTGCAAGTGTGGCACACAACATATCCTTGATCAAAAGAGTTTGTATTCATCCTTGACTTGCACTGATTAGCCTTGTGTCCAAAGATATTGCATGTGTAACAGTAGCATTGAGAAGATTGAATCCTTCTACTAGTATTAAATTTATTCATCATCATTTGGATTCTACATTCCATTTCTCTATGTCCAAAATTGTTGCAAACATAGCATTCTCCAACAAAGAATCCAACATTCTAACACATTCTATTCTAGTTCAACCTATTTCTACATTTTGTTGTTCTATGTCTGAATTTATTGCATGAGAAACAAAATCCATTAAAATATGGGTACCTTTGAGCATTAGGTTGTCATATGAGTATCCTTCTAGTGTTGTTTCGTTGATTCTTTCCTTGGAATTTCCTTTGATTTTCCATCTTATTGAGAGTTGTTCTAGTCTTTGAGATTTTTCCTTCTTCAAGTCCTAGACCAATTTTATCCTTTGTAGGTGTCTAAGATGAAATCAACTCATCAATCATTGTAGAACTTGTCTTGAACATTTCTTCATGAGCTTCACTTTTTCCAAATCAGCTTTTAGGGTTACTATTTCTTGTTCAAGCTTATTGCATTTTTCTATCTTCTAACTGATAATTTATTTCATGCATCCTTCCTCTATCTTGCCTTGTTCAATTTAAGATTTTAGATTCTCTTCCACCCTTTTTCTTTCTTCAAGTTTCATTCTTAGGTTTTCAATAGTCTCCTTTGCTTCCTTTAGTTCCTAGATAACTTCTTTATGTTTCAACTTTAAATTCTAGATCTGATTCCTTAGTTTCTAAATGCATTCATCTACTTGCTTGAAATTTTCTTTTAGATCTTCACTTTTAGACTCTATATCCTCTGTTCTTACTTCTTCATCCAATTCAGATTCCTTCATATTTTTTTTCATCCTACCAAGATCTCCTTCAAGTTTCTAAACTCATTTCAAAGGACTAGGATCTGATACCAATAATTGAATAGGACATCTAGGACAAGGGGTGAATAAGTTGTCACATATTTTAACCCTTAATTTAATCATTGGAACTAATACTCGAAACTACTTAAATAATTAATCATCAAATGCCAATGCATAAACTCAAATCTAACACATAAACAAAATAATGCCAGATTTATGTGGAAAACCCAATAAGGGAAAAACCACGACGAGGATTAACTCACACTATAGAGAATATCAAAACTGTTTACAGAAGGCTAACTACCTGAAACAAGGACTCACTATCCAGAATAAGGACTCATGGTCTAGAATAAGGACTCACAGTCCAAAATAAGGACTCACTATCCAGAATAAGGACTCAGTGTCCAACAGGGCTACAACCTAGAGATAGAAAAGATGGCTAATCGCTAATATACAATGATAGTGGCTCATTTCCAAAGGATTGAACTAATGGGATACACCTTTAATGTGTAGGGTTAAGTTCCAATGAAGCTCAAAATATGAAGTATTGCCTCACATAGTAGACATTCAACTAAACTGCACTGATCCCCAACTGATAAAGCATTTAGGCTTAGAAAATGACTCTGATAAGGGACTCATTAACCCTAGGGAGAATGGGTCCTATTTTATGGTTTTTTTAAAAAAAATTATAGATTTTTTAGTAGATTCCAGTGGTTTCCATATTCTAATTTAAAAAAGAGGGTTAAAGTTTCAATTTTCTATAAAATTAAGGTTGAATGCAAATGCAAATTATGAAAAAATGACAAATTAGGAGACCTAATTTGATGTGTAATTTTGATTCAATTTTTAAATGTAAATGAATAATGATGCAATTCTATGTAAATGATTTGTGAAATGAATATTTTTTATGTATTTTTCAAATTTTAAGAGATGCAAAAATGTAATCCTAAAACCCTAAATGAAATGCAAACTAATGCAAATTAAGCAACCCTAAAAGATATTCAATTCAACACAATGAAATGCAAATTAATGCAATATATAGATCTAGGGTGAAAATGGACTCCAAAATTAGAAATATGCAATGATCAAACTTAGGTTCACCAAAATGAAACAAAGGAAAATATGTTGGGTGATGAAAATGGGGGTATGAACAACTTAGGGACCAATTTTCCTTATATTTCATTAGGAAATGAGATCCACATAAATAATTGACTCACAACCCTTAGGTGAGTCAACTCAAGATTTGAATCTACAAATTTCCTTTTTAAATAACACTTTGGGGAGAAAAACTAAAAATGTTAAATCAACACCAAAATGAAATCTACAATTTGGATCTAATAGATTAAGGTCAATACTGATGGAACCAAAAATTAGATCACAAATCATAGAAGGGAAAGATGATGTTTACTAGTCATGAAAAGTTGGTTGTTGAAGCTGATTTGGGACTCATTCACCCAGGGTTGAATGAGTCTTGAGTTAGGGTTTATCTGAAACTTTTCAGAGCCTCTACTTGATATTTGAATCCTTCAATTTTCCTATGTTTCAAGTTCAAAAGCCGAAAATAAATTCTACAAGTTTCTATGAGATGAGAACTTTTGCAACTTTGACAAGTTCTTGAATCTTTATCTTCAAGAGATCTTCAAAATTTATTCCACCTAAATCTATAAACAAAAATCAAGAGGGAATTTTTTTTTGTTTTTGGTGAATGAGGTTTTTCCTTGGTCAAACCCCATTTTGGTAATCAAACCTTGAAATGAAATTAAATGAAATAGTATGAAAGGAATGATGAATGAACAACTCAATGTCACAACTCACCAAAACCTTGAATGAACCTTGGAATGCAGATCTCTAACTTGCATGAAATGGACTTAATGGATGTGGATCTTGAACCTTGAAACTTGACTTGAAAAAAAACTTTGAATACTTGAATGGATCATGAACTCTACATCACCATATTAGCTGGAATAACATGCATGATGCAATAAGAATTTGATGTGATAATTGGATCTTGATTGCTACACAAAATCTTCAATAAATCTTCTCTTCAATGCCTTGAATTTCTCTTAAAATTCTCTTGAAATCTCACTTTAGCTCTTGTAATTGAACACTTGAAAACTTAGATCAAACATAGTGAAATAAGCTTATATTTATAGATATGTAAGATTAATTTTGAAAAATTCAAATATCACAAGCCGACATCTAAATAGATTTGAATATGTTAAAATACTGCCAAAAATATAATTTAAATTTAAGTCCTAGGTCTAAGGGAGGACCCATTCTCCCATGGGTGAATGGGTCCTAGGTCCCTAACCCTAGGACACACATTGCTCAATGAAAATTGTTATGTTTAGGCATTAAGAATGTCAGGTTTCCTCTTCAAAAAATGCAATTAAATAGGTTTGGATTTGAATTAAAGGTGCCAATTAAGGAAAATTAAGCTCAATTAATTAAATAATCCCTAAATAAGTGTGAAAATGTAAAAGGGTACACTCTACAACACTAAAAATAAGGCACAATTAAGTCCATTTTAATATAAATTCCAAATTAA